>CM060335.1:848478-864039 GCA_030674155.1 Stramonita haemastoma
TTCGTCTTTCCATTCTCTACCGCCTTCAACATTGTGAAGATTGTGAATCGTTACATACACTTTGCGTTCAACACATTGTTCGCGGAGGACTGAAGAAGCAGAAGGCGTGAGTATTTTGTTTTTAATCTTTGCAGACGAGAGTATGTCTTTGTTGTAATTAGGAGTAATGAGCAGGCTGCCAGGTACGAGTTAACAGATTTTAAAAATATTTTTCTAGAATATTTCAGATGGACTAGCATCAAATGTAAAATGTAATATCTTGCTGGTCCTGAGAACGTTTTAAGGTATTGAGTTGGTACACAATAAAAGAAGTAAGAGGCTTCCTCCTCATGTCGATACTCGTGTCTGTCAGTCTTTTCTGTTATATCTTTCTTTTCTTTTCTTTTTTTTTTTTTTTGGGGGGGGGGGTTGGATCTCTAAGCAATCTTCAGAGTGTCACCTAGAATGGTAGTGAGAAAATTGGCAGCAGCAGACTAAGGAATAAAGATGATAATAATGCTGATTTCTTCATGTCGCGTTACCCCTGGACGCGGTAATGATAGAAATGCAGAGACTGGATCGAGCCTAAGCCTCGTGGCTAATCTATTCCCCCATCCATAATCAAGATTTTCTTTTCATGGGTGCTCGTCAAAATAATGCTAAATCATTCACTGATTAAACATATCTTTACTCATCAAATGAAAACTTTTTTTTTTTCATTTTCTCCAGATCACATTGGAATTTACTGTTTGGAGAAATCGTGGCTAGGGGGAAGGAGTTCCGAAGGTCAGCACCTCATTAAGGGATGATCACAGGGGTCACTCACCAGAGGCACAGGTACACCAGCCCCCCCCCCCCCCCCCCTTCCCCCACTCTCTCCCACACGCAGTTTTACTCCTGGAGTTTCAGTGCTGACTCCACTCTCCCCAAAAGTCTTTTGAATGAGACTATAAACCGAGGCAACGTGTGCCAACGCACTCAGGACATCTTGCGCACACGTTAAATCCTGTTCCGCTTTTAGTAAGAGTAGGCTATCGTGTGTCGGTGGGAACAGATATTTACAAAACTGCATACACAGGGGGGCTGGATGTAAAAAAGCACAAGAGGGCTTATCCACTATCCTTAATATAAAATAAAAAATAAAATAAAATAAAATAAAAATAAAATAAACTGTTACTTTTTTCTTATTCCAATGTAGGTAGCGGTTAATGGATGCAACGATTACAATTACATACATCGTTTTTTCTGTACAAAAAAGGAAAAGATTTAGACTCGGAGGATTTGTATCGACACCCCCACTATCACGCCTCCCCCCAACTACTGAAAGGTAACCTATCCGCATTTCATATTGTTTTATCCCTGGAAAGCGCACAAGACATGTTCTTTATTCTTTAATGCTTTTATTTCAAGGATAATGGAATAAGCGCTCGTGTTTTTTTTTTCTTTTTACACTGTCCCGTGTACATACGGTTTTTCAATTTTATTATCCGTTCCCACCAGCACACATTACGACTTGGGGGGATGCTGTCTAAACACACCAGTGTGCATGCAGATATTTTTTGTTTTTCGGTTACAGCTTCGAGGTTCATCAATGGTGAGATTTTTGCGTACACTACCGGAGTTTTTCCCACCATTTAGGAAATGTCATTCCAACTTCGGTAATATAAACACACCTGTGTACACGCAGTTATTTTTGATATTACATAGCTATTGTCGTCCGTTTGTGCTGGCATGCAATGGTCTACTCTTGCAAAACGCAGAGTGGGTTTTAACGTGTGTGCAATGTTTTGTGTGTTCGTACACAGGACGTCGGTTTACGGGTGTCTTTTTTTTTTCATTCTTTGACTAGAGTTCCGAGGTTTTCCAGTAACTTTTTTTTCGCGTATGCGACCTTTTTTTTCTTCCATCAATTAGGTAGATGCATTTCCAAATTCGGGTATAGTGTTTAAACACACTGTGTGCATGCGTTTAAAAAAATTACCATCCGTTTCTACCGGCACGAAACGGCATACTCATATTTTTTCCGAATTGAAATATGACTGTTGGATTTTGAAAAAAAAAGTCTGATTTTTCTGAACTGACTTCGGTCTTTGTATACAGACCGATGTAGACCAGACTGTCTGGCGTACTTGATGACTGAGGATACGCTGTGCTGATGTTGTCCAGATTTCCCACACCATCATCGTCAGCATCACAAGACCCAGAAGCAAGATGGTCGTTGGGGGGACTGGAGAGACGCGTTGGTTGAGAATTTTCTGCAGGCTGGTCAGTCTTCAGCCTTTCACAGCAACGCAGCCATGTGGAGGTCACATCAGACATCAGCCTACTTCATGTGGAGGTCACATCAGACATCAGCCTACTCCATGTGGAGGTCACATCAGACATCAGCCTACCTCATGTGGAGGTCACATCAGACATCAGCCTACTCCATGTGGAGCCACATACATCAGACATCAACCTACTCCATGTCACATACATCCGACATCAATCTACTTCATGTCACATACATCAGACGTCAACCTACTTCATGTCACATACATCACACATCAACCTACTCCATGTCACATTCATCAGACATCAACCTACTCCACGTCACACACATCAGACATCAACCTTCTCAGCCATCTCAAGGCAGCAGTCCTATCCTACAGCAGACTCAAGCCTTCTGCCCTCCACCCCTGAAGGAAAGACTTCATCCTGGTGATTCCTGACAGCGCCCAGTTCACCACAGCTCTCCTGTCCAGTCACGGAACGCTTTCGGTGAGTGAGGATTGTTTTATTTCTAGATCATAGTGAAATTAACCTGGTGGGTTTCTCAGCTAAAGTTCCGAGGTTCACGAAAGATGACACTTTGCGTATGCGACCTTTTTTTGTCAACCATTAAGGTAGCCGCATTCTGACTTCGGGGACGATGCGAAAACATGACACTAGTTAGCATGGTTTTATTTTAAATATCTTTTCCAACCGGCACACAATGGCCTTCTCTTCTGAAAGGCGGAACAGGTGTTAGTTAATACATGCACAAGCTATTCTACATGCATTCGCACACGTGACCTCAGCTTTCATTCTCATCCAAAGGACTTTTAGGGAAGCGGTGTCGGCGCTAATGTTAACTCCAGGGGGAAACCTCTCTTTGAAGTCTCGGTGGTAGCAGAAAGCTAGGATCAATCTCAAGCGGTCAGATCCCAAGCGCGACACTCTGACCACAAAGATATCACCCTGCAGACCAAGCTGTACGGCCCACGAGAGGAGCTGAAAAGGACATGCCATTATTTTTTTCCAGACACGTCCGACGGTGTAAAGCGAACGAGAGAAGGCAGCTTCAGACTGACAAAATCAAGCAAACACAACGCTGCCCCCCTTTATGATGTCCATGGCTGAAGATAGAGAGAACAGGGGCAGAAGCCATGCCTACATCTTCGTTCTTCTGTCTTCTCGCAAGATAAAAAGGTAAGAGAATTTTCTATCGAGTCGAGTGCATTGCCACTTCTAAAGTCATACTTCATTAAAAAAAAAAAAAATCAGCCATGCCTACATCTTCGTTCTTCTGTCCTCTCGCAAGATAAACAGTTAAGAGAATTTTCTATCCAGTCAAGTGCATTGCAACTTCTAAAGTCAGACTTCATTAAAAAAAAAATTCTCATTTAAAACTCAGAGGTTCACCAATGGTAAGATTTTGTAGTATAGTACGCAAACGGGATTTATTTTAGCCCACCATTTAGGTAACTGCATTTTGACTTCGGGGATGATGTCTAAACAAGACGCCAAGCGTGCATTGTTGGCTTCTTACTCTGTTGCCATACGTTAATTGCATAAAAGGCCTACTCTTTTGAAAGGCAGAACAGGTAAGATGTTCTGCGTGCGTTTTGCACAAGGAGGCTCGGGTTATAATCTCAGGGTAAAGTATCAGGGTATAGTCTAAGTATATAGTCTCATGGTGTAGTCTCGGGTTATAGTCTCTTTCGAAGGATATTCGAGAGAGTGGAATCGGTGCTGATAACTCCAGGGTAAAAAATCCCCTCCTTTAACGGGCGTCACTGAAATGGCTCAAACCCGAGCTTGATCCTGGACCGTCGAATCGTGAGTGCAGCTGTCTAACCACTAGGCTACCCTCCCCCCTTAATATATATTTGACACTTTTTTGCAACGTATAGTGACTTCTGCCATTGTCCCATTTTCTAAGACACAGCGTAAAAGTCTAAATAATGTTGCTGTTGTTGTAGTTTTATTTAGTCTATTCACACTTGGTGATATTAGACTAGACAAACAAACAAACAAACAAAAACCCTACTATAAAATATTTACAGAAGACTTGGAAATAATCCTAGCAACATCAGTAATCAACGGTTTTCGCGAAACTATATTCAATGGTTCCCTTTGAATTTCTATGATGTTTTATAGCTAAAATGTTTTATGGCTGAAATAGGTGCATTTAAAAAAGTTCTAAAACCGAAACCGCTTTTAGGTTTTACCTGTCGGGTATATCAAAGATGCACGCGGGCACACACACACACACACACACACATACACATACACACACACACACACACACGCACACACACACGCACGCACGCACGCACGCACGCACGCACGTACGCACGCACGCACGCGCGCATACACACGCAAGCACACGCTTACTCACTCACTCACTTGCTCGCTCACTTACCTGCTCACACACTCGTTCATACACTCACTCGCTCACTTGCTAACACACACTCAGGCACACACACAAGCACATACACTCCACACACGTACACACACACACATTTATACACGCACGCACGCGGGCAAAACTCCCTCACTCTTACCAACAATGGCTTAGGTTATGGGAATATTTTCACCATTTTGTGTCGAGATGTGTACGCAAAAAAGGAAATCATGAATTAACTTGCTTGGACACCCACGCACACACGCCCACACGCACACACGCACACACACACCACACGCGCACGCACGCATGCACCCCCCTCCCACACACATACACACGCACGCACGCGCGCTCGCACGCGCGCTCGCGCACGTTGCCACATACTTTTGTCTCTTTTAAGGGGAAAAGCAGAAACACAATTTAAACTTGTACTTTTTGACATGATGTAACATAAGTTGTCAGAGTTAGGAGTAATTTTGTGTTGTATTTTTCGGTGTTGTGTGCTTAACGGTGGGTGTGTGGGGTGGTGGCGGGTGGCGGGGTGGGGTGGGGGTGGGGGGAGCGGGAATTGTGTTTTGTTTTGTTTTTGATTGTTTTTTTCTTTTTTTAAATTGACAAAAGCACACTTCTATTCAATAGTTGCTGACAAAAACACACATCCATTCAATAATGTTAATGATGATAACTCTATGGGTAAATCCCTATGGATGGGTGGGTGTCTTGATGATGGCGTGATACGAGGTTCAATCCCGAGCCCTCAAACTGCGAGCCCAATGCTCTAACCACTTGTCTGGGGGGACGGGATATCGAAGTGGTCAGAACATTGCGCTCGTAATTTGACGACCCGGATTCGGTTCCCGTTCGAGGGGATTTTTCCTCTGGAGTTAACATCAGTGCTGACTCTACTCCCACCAAAAGTCTTTCGGATAACACTACAAGTTCCGCTGTTCGCAAGAGTAGGCCTTTGTGTGCCGGTGGGAACAGATGACATTTACAAAACTGGGTAATGGAATAAACAATCATATGCTTTTTTAAAATCTAAGTTCCATGTACGACGACACGCACATTTATCCCAAAGACTTTTGGGGGGAGTGGAGTAGGCACTGATAACTCCAGGGAAAATCCTCTGGAACACGTGCCTCAGCGGGGGCTCGAACCCGTGCCATAACACCGCGAGCTCAGCGCTCTAGCCACTAAGTTATCCCGCCCCCTTTTGTTGTAGGTTTCATTTTTGTGTCAAATGTTACCATAGACTGTCACTATACTTGTGTTCGTGGTATTTGTCACCAGATCTTCGCCGGTGATTGTGACCCTTCTCACCAGAGATCATGGAGACGCCATCGCCACGATGTTGGAGCACATGACCCTGGACTTGTCCAAGATCCCCATGACTAAGTAGACAGATGCTAGATGGATGGTGTAGAATGGGAGATAGGAGAAAGTGCTGCACCAAATCCCTGAAGGGCAGACCAGTGCACAGCCTGGTTCCGTTGTCCAGTGCACAGCCTGGTTCCGTTGTCCAGTGCACAGCCTGGTTCCGTTGTCCAGTGCACAGCCTGGTTCCGTTGTCCAGTGCACAGCCTGGTTCCGTTGTCCAGTGCACAGCCTGGTTCCGTTGTCCAGTGCACAGCCTGGTTCCGTTGTCCAGTGCACTGCCTGGTTCCGTTGTCCAGTGCACTGCCTGGTTCCGTTGCCCAGGGATCTAGAACAATCCGTGTCTGTCTTCATCTTCCACTGGATTGAACAGCGAAGCCGGTAGGAGTTTGGGGGCTTTGGTATCAGAGTGGCGTCTGTATGACCTCCCATCTCTGAAACATTTCAAGGAGCAAAGGCGATGAGAGCAGGAGGGGCTGTGGTCCTTGTGGACATCCGCTAGTCGACATAGAACCGACAGTGGAAAAAGATAGGGTTGCAAATTATCCGAACATGCAACCCCTGTCTTGCACATTTTCCTGGCGTGTCAGTACAGAGTCTATTCTGTCAATGTGTGTGTGCTCAATGTCCACAAAAGTCACCCAGTCCTTCCTAGTTTCTGAGCTCGAATCAAACTTTGTCCCTGAAGTTTTCTGCAAGGCTCGCAGACCACAGGGTTGAGTACTGCCGTCAGTATCCGTTCAACCTTTCCGCAGTGGTCACAAATGGAGCCCACCTTGCGTGACGTTCGTCAAACACAGATTTGAGTGTCCTAGAATGGCCCAGCCTGACAACCCTGGCACACAGTGCTCATGAGGGAAGGGACACCTCACGCCCACAAACATCCATTTCCAAGCACTTCCCAGACCTTCTGGGTCACTCCCTTCTTGCTCTGAATCCTCAGAAGTCTGGCATTGGTGTCGACAGTGGTCATGGGGATCGTATCACAGTTCTGGGCATGTCTCCATCATCATCGCTGCAATACCGAACAAGAGCGGACATCGGGGCTCCCACAGCGCGCAAACCCAGCAGAACTCGGTCCAGGGTCCAGTGCCAGAATGACCGTGCCCCTTCCTTTTAGCAAGTCCAAGAGCGGTCAGTTCCTGCTGTAATCGGCACCAGCGGAGCTGAGGTGGGATGGGATGAAAGGGACAGCAGCTGAGAGAATCAGAAAGTGAGGGAAACTGACAGCTGCGCTGCAATACCTGGCAAGAACTGACACACGTAAGTAAGCATAATACCTGTCCAGAACCGACACACGAAAGTAAACATACCTGTTTTAAAACTGACAAACGTAAGTAAACATACTTGTTTTCGTTCCTCGACTAGAGCTCCAAGGTTCACCAATGGTGAGATTTTAGCGTATGCGACCATCTCTCCCCCCCCCTCCCCCTCCCCCGTCCTCATATGGTTGATCTCATTCCGACTTCGGGGATAGTGTCTACACATAATTATCTGTAAGCATGAGGTTTGTTTGTTTGATTTTATTGTTTAAAGTTCCTCACGGGACCTTGATTGAAAATCTCATTCAAAAGAGTTTAAGGGGAGTGGAGTGGGTGATTATGTTAACTTGAGGGGGAAACAACCCCTCGAACGAGAGCCCTCGGTGAGACTCAAACCCGGGCCATCAGATCACCAGCACAGCGCTCTAACCACCAGGCTGCACTGTAACCCTCCTGAATCCATACATTAGATTTGTCCAACATGTTCCTGGTGTTTAGATAGGGTTTTTTTGTTGTTGTTTTTTTTGCTTAGTCACGGTATTTTTTGAAAATGTGATTTGATTTAGTGAACATCCGCCGCTATAACAGAAAATAGTTCCTGTGGTTTCGGGCTGTCGTTCTTCACAGGTGTTAGTTACAATTAATTTTTCCCAGCAGATAGTAGTCTTCACTGCTAGGGTTATTAATTTTGTGTTCCTAAACTAGAGCTGAGGTTTACCAGTGGGGAGATTTTGCCTAATTCTGCGAGTGTTTTTGCCCACCATGAAGGCAGCCGCATTCCATCTTTGTGCATATCTGAATACGCCTCAAATTTTGTGCCTTTTTTGTCATTAATTTTGTTCCTTCCGCCAAGCAATGGCCTACTCTTCCGAAAGGCAGAACGGGATTTTACGTATCTTCAAAATAGTCTGCATGCATCCGCGCACAAGACTTGATTTCTAGTTTCATCTGGAGGACTTTCAGGGAAATGGAGTTCGGTGCTGATGTTAACTCCAGGGGAAAATCCCTCAAACTGGGATCTGGGTGGTGGTTGAAACCTGTAATATTAGATCACGAACTCCACAGTCTAACCACTGGGCCATCCCGCCCCTGATTCCAACTTGGTTCACTGAGTATATCAAGCACGATGTCAGATCTGATGACAGCACACAGAAACGAATGAGGAAATTTGTAATGTACAGGTGTATCTATGACCGTTAACCTGTGCAAGTGCAGGGCGGTGGTTTTGTTGTTTTGTTGTTGTTTTCCAGATAAGAATGTTATGTTTTAAAGTGAGACTAATTTGTTTTGTTTGAATCTATGAATTGTCAGGATTGCTGACGTTCCTTGTTGATGCTGTTTTCAGGGGTTCTGGTGCCAAGTACCAAGTATCCAAGGTGTCCGAAGTGAACGATTCTAGACTACAGGGAAAGGTGAACGAGGAGGAGAACCCCCCCCCCCTACTCCAAGTTAAGGAGAGTTAATCGTAAAAGATGACTCAGTTACTACAGTAGAATGAACTACTCATTAACTACATTAGCAGAGGAGAGTCTAATGTCCTGGGACGGGTGTGATGTGATTTTGGTGTGGGTCCTGGGGCAAATGGGCATTCCGGGCAATGAAACAGTTGACCGACTCGCCAGGTGTGCCACGGAGCAGGAGGTTTCTGGGTCCACGGTGCCGTTCACGGATCTGACACCTAGGAGCGAGCAATACGTGCATTCCCTCTGGCAGGAGGAGTGGAACGCTCAGACGGACAACAAACTTTTTCGGATCTGTCCCAACCTGAAGGAGGTTTCCCTATGTGTGTCAAAAACCGAAGGAAGGTGACAGTGCTCACCAGGATACACACGGGTCATTCTCACATCACTCCCGTTCACTCGCTGAAAGGCGAGGGAACCCCATGGTGTGTGACTTGTAATGTGCGGGTAACCATCATGCATCTGCTCCTGGAGTGTCGGGATGTTCAGGATATTAGGCACAAGCATTTTACCGCAGACTCCCTAAAGATCCTCTTTCGGGATTTTCCACCAGACACTATTTTTAACATCCTGAGAGAATCGGGCTTTTTCCGTCTGATAAGAGTGAAAGTGGTATGGTTGTTCTCTAAGGACAAGGTTGTTTTAAGGAATCTGATTTTGGTTTTATCTCGTTTCATGTGTGATCGATGTGGGTTTTCCCACGACGCGGTGGCCGTCTTGGGCTGACCCTTATGGTCGGCCGGGGCGTCGATACAAGCAAGGACAGTTGAGTTGGTTTTAGACCCCGTTTTAAACTGTACATAGTCGCACACTTTTAATACTAGTTTTAAAATGTGACGAGGTGACAGCCCCGATATGGCCTATGTGGTCGACGGGGCTATGAGCAACATAATTGGATTGGAGTGGTCTAATGTCCCTTTAACAAAAGTATGCTCAAACCCACAGTAATAGTTTAGCCAACTATTCCACCATCATGTTACAAGCTCATTACAAAACTTTGGAACTTTTTTTTTATTGAGGGAAATAAACAAGCATACGTGATGTTTTGGTCTTACATCCAGCCCTCATTAAAGGAAAAGATGTTTAGTAATAAAAACAAAAAAGCAGCAAATAATCAAAGATCTGAAATAAAACTAGTCACACTGTAATATCAATACAAAGACATGACAATAGCAATCTATACCCCTCACCCCACAAAAAAATCTTTACCTGAAATAATGGGATCAACTTTTTGTTTGAAGTCTTCAGTTTTCTAGAAGTGTTTATTGGAGGGAGGAGAGAGGGAGGTGGAAAAAAGTACATCAATATCTAAATGGAAATGTGCTTCACTTTTTTTTTTTAAAGACAAAGTGTGTGAAGTAGTACCAATGAGAACAGGCAGCAAAATGAAATATCAAAATGAATATCGTCTTTAAAAAAACGGGAAAAAAAATCAAGTGGAGAATATATCTATGAAATTATGTCCCTTTATATTCAAGGGAGGGAATGGCTTGTGAATGTTTCATATCAAGTTTGTTTTTTGGAATGACTATGATAAAATAATTGCTTCAGAAAAGTAAATGCTAAAATACCTTATGTTTATATTTTAGAAAATCTGTTTTAAGATGAGGGTGGTGTTCTTTTTGAATAACCTATTTATTGCTAAAAAAAATTCTGACCGTGACATACCTTTCATTGAAACAGCGATTGGGAAGAATCTGTTAGGTTTGTTTTTTTTAAATCATGAAGGCTTTCTTGGTTTTCTTTTTCTGTGTTAAAAGAAATGTGATGAAATGTTTCACGAGACAATCTCCAGTCCTAAATTGCTAGACTGACTCTTGAAAGATAGTGAAAATTATTATAATGTTAATCTTTTAAAAACAAAATCCGTGTTATTTTTTATAATGAATCTCATTTAATGGTTGGTTTCAAAAGTGTTCTTGTCCTAATATGCCATGTAGTACTGGCAATATTTTTTTCTCTCGTAAGTCTAATCAAATGATTAAGAAAGTACTGTTATGATTTTATTTCCCGTTGGTGTTTTATACATTTCCCAATGCTTTGTAATGTTACGTTTTTTTTTTTAACATTAAATTTGTATTTAGATATTGAAACCTAGGTAAATGTGTTCCATAACCTATACAGTCGTTGCGCTGCAAAGTGTCAGATACCTCAAAAAATAAAAATGAGAAAATAAGCAATGACATAGCCATTGATTTTGCCTGGAGTAGAAATGTGTGCTTAAAGTGTTAAGAAATTATATTACGTTGAAAAAAAATCCTGGTCACGAGTTTAAGCAGCACTTAACAAAATATTTAATCTGGCCATCACTATCGTACCTATAACTTTGTAAAATCTGAGAGAGCAGTTCAAGTCTTGGGTAGTTTTTGATAGCAGAATATCGGAAGTTTCACAGTATTGTGAACAAAACAAATCAGTGTGGTGATTTGCCAGAGTTAAAATACATTATTGGACAGCGGTACTGAATACATGAATTGGACTTCGCAATAGTATAAGCCTTTTTTTTTCAAAATTACAATCGAGGAACTTCATTTCACAAAACGTAAATGTTATATACATCTTAAATGAGATGGTGTGTGTGTGTGGGGGGGGGGGGGTGGCGTGGTGTTGTCGTGTGTGTGTGTGTGTGTGTGTGTGTGTGTGCGTGTGCGTGTGTGCGTGTGTGTGTGTGTGTGTGTGTGTGTGTGTGTGAAGGGGGTA
Source organism: Stramonita haemastoma (assembly GCA_030674155.1). Classification (NCBI taxonomy): domain Eukaryota; kingdom Metazoa; phylum Mollusca; class Gastropoda; order Neogastropoda; family Muricidae; genus Stramonita; species Stramonita haemastoma. The sequence continues at coordinate 859,902 of CM060335.1, forward strand.
GTTGTGGGGAGGGGACATCAGATTGGAGGGAGAAACAAGGAAAGGAAAGGGAGGTTTGGGAGGGGCATGGATGCACACTTAGAGCAGTGGAGATAGAATAAAGGTTGGCTGATAGATTTTGTATGGCTTATTTTGGGCTGTTTCGTAAGGGATGCATTTTGTTAAAAAAAACATCTTCGGCTTAAAATCACATCGAATTCACTGGGCCCGACTTGTATGACGACTTTAATGTAGCTCAACATATGTCACTGAAATGTCAGACAACATAGTTACTAAGGGTTGGCTGAAGAAGAAATCGCTTTGACGAAAAAAACCCTCGAAATTTGTCAACTCTGAAGTCCAAATCACAGCCTTAACTGTTCAAAGGACAACTGATTCATGTTCGAAGATTCGAGCTAAGTAGCCATGTGTCTATAGCTACACACCGTTTTGTCTATGTGCTATTGTGTCCACATGCATTCTAACATTCAGACCGACCAGCTGACAGAAACCCCTTAGCCTTTATTAACTGTTGAACACTAACCCTGACACTAACCTTTACCTTGAATAACCCCTGGCCCGCATGTGGACACAAAGGCAGGTAGATAACATGGTGTATGCTGACGCTCTGGCGAAACTTTTTTTTTTCTTCAGGGTTGGTGGGAGGAGGGGTGCTAAACTTGGCGGGAAAGAATGCTAACAACATTTTACGGAAAAGAATGCTAAGTTTTATGGAAAAGGATAACTAAATGTTATGGAAAAAGATGGTAACTAAATTTTACGAATACGGAAAAGAATGCTAATTTTTACGGAAAAGAATAACTAGATTTTACGGAAAATGATACTAACTAGATTTTACGGATTCGGAAAAGGAAGCTCACTAGATTTTACGGATTCTGAAAAGAATGCTAACGGGTACGGAAAGGGATGCTTACTAAATTTTGCGGGAAAGGATGCTAACTAAATTTCACGGAAAAAGATGCTAACTAAATTTCACAGAAAAAGATGCTAACTAAATTTCACGGAAAAGGATGCTAGGAGGGGGTGGGCTGAATATTCATGTATGTACTTAGAGATGGGGAAATAGGTCATTTTAGAAAAAGAATTATTGTAAACAAAAGCAGAGAAAGATAGTTGTAAATTGAACGATTGAATAATCATTTGAAGGGCTATACATTTCAGAAGAAAAAAAAATTAACAGAAGTGGAGGGTGTTGGGTTTAGAATGTATTACTGAATAATTATCGAGGAAAGGTACTGGGAAAAAGTGAGGATGCATTACTGAAAAAGGAGTTAGTGATAGAGGAGGGGTAAAAAGGGTGTGTGTGTGGGGGGGTGGTGGATATGGGGGGTTTGGTGTTGGGTGTGGTGGTGTGTGTGTGTGTGTGTTGTGTTGTGTGTATTGTGTTGTGTTGTGTTGTGGTGTGTGTGTGTTGTGGTGTGTGTTGTGGTGTGTGTGTGTGTGTGTGTGTGTGTGTGTGTGTGTGTGTGTGTGTGTGTGTGTGTGTGTGTGTGTGTGTTGTATGTGGGGATTTTCTGTTCCGTCCTGTTTTCTAACTTTTTTTTTTCGGGGTGGGGTTTTTTGCTGGGGGGGGGGGGGGGTGTTAAGTGAAAAATGGCCGTTACTGAAATACAAATCTGACCAGTGCCTGTACATAGATTCAAAACTTTGAAATGGCTTTGTTTCCAACTGTAAACTTTATTGACTTAGAAAAAAAAACACGCCGCATTATTAGAGAGGAGGGAGGTAGAGGATCGGAAGCAGTGAATCGCATAAAAAAATTTTCATTTAAAATTAAAGTTGTTCTGTGTACATCTCATTTCACATTTTGTTAGAAATGATGGGGTAGCTCAGTGGTCAGAACACCCGCTGTAAATGGGTACCTGTTCTCTTTAAGAACAAGGGGGTAAAGCAACGAGAGAGAAAGACGGGCGTCACTCTGAAAATGCTGAGTTCTGGAGAAGCTGAGGTCTCTGATGCCTTGCTCCTCAGCGACCATATAGGTTACGGAACACCGTTACCTTTTTAAGTTAGAAAAAAGGCACTTTTTCTCTCCTTGAATTTTTTTATACACAATCTGCTCAAGAAAAATATTACCTTCCATTCTATGATGTGTATAAATTTGCAGTTATCTTGTATTGGTGTGTCCGGTTAATTTATTTCCTTCTTGCCTTTTTTGCTTTGCCATGAGTCGGGGACATCTCCATTACCCAGGTTATAGCACACCTAAGCCAGTGGTAGACTACTCCATCTACTCTAGCAATCTTTAATTTCCATTGTCAGCACAAATTTGATAATTTTGCTTTATAACATACTTTCCATTTGAAATGAAAACGTAGGAGACTACGGTTAGAGACCCTATGTTGTGATTAAAAGAAACGGCAAAAAACAAACAAACGAAGAACAACGAGAAAAAGATGACAAAATGAAATAAGAAACAAATGAAATGAGAAACGTGACAGAAATGGTTGGAGGCCGTATTAGTTTGTATCCTTTATATGAATCATTGCTGCATGACTTCTTGTCTGCTGTCTTGCATTTTTCCAACCTTTGTACTGTGTTATGCTATCTGTTATGTCCATTTCTGATTTCCTGCAAGTATGAAACTTTACTTCAAATGTATACATTCCGAAATTCCAGTGTAGCAAATGTTGTAATATATTATAAAGTATTCTAGCAGATCACTTTGATAATACAGAGAGGTTTGAGTGGTGGTTTGGTTTTGTTCAGCCTTTCTTTCTACTTGGTTTTACTTTTGTGCTCTCGTGAAACATTGGTGTAAAACTAGAGATGCAATGGCTTAGCATGTTTGTGTGCGTGTCTTGTTGTTTGGATTTTAGGTTTGGTTACCTTTTTTTTTTTGCTTTGAAGAAAAATTGGGTTTTTACCAATGGTTGGTCTAAGATTGTGTATCTTGGCAAGGAATGCTGGTTGAAAGCTAGTCTTGTAATCAGAGTGCTTTTCTTTTCCAATTTTCTTTTCTTGTCGATTACATCAGTTACATAAATTATATAACTTTTTAATGACACATTTAGTGGAGTTTACTTGGACTTTATTGTAAATCAAAAGCTGGTTTTTGTTGTTCTTGCTTTTGAATGTACTCCATTTGAAATACTAAAGTGTGAAGCAGTTTAAATAAATTGCCTATTTTCTTCTTTTTTTATTATTATTATAGAAGTAGAATGTGGGTATCATCCACTGGTGTTAGCTTCTGTACACGTACCTACAGACCAGTCTTTCAGTATAGCCTAAACTAAATTCTGTCAAAGTTTATAGCATCTCTATGGTTTTGCTCCTGAAGCATTTGCCTGTCCTGGGCTGATCTGTTCCCCAGCTGTAAAGGACACACATGCCTGTGTTGTGTGCTTTCTCTTGGATTTCTTGACTTCATATTTGTTCTTTTTCTCCATAAACTATAAGCGTCACGCCACTGTCATGTTTTACTCAACAAAAGTTTATCATAATTTTTTGTTGACAAACATAACGTTGCTCTTTAAAAAAAAGAATACACAGTGCTTTTGAACTGTTGAGTATTTGGATTTTTTTTGTAATTTAATGTTTCAGTATTTAATTTAGAGAGTCGAAAGTTCTTAGCTTTATCTGGGCAGATGTGTAACTGCTTTAATTACATTTACATACTCTCCAAGCAATGCCCACATTTTGACCTGTCAAGTATGTGTGTAGTGTAGCTTGTTGCCTGTTTTAATTTTTTTTTTAATTATTATTATACCAACATAGATATAGCCTAAATAATCCCTTTTTAAACTTTCTGTGGAATTCTTGGAAAATGGTGTTGCACGGTGTTTGATGAAATGATTTAGTTGATACCCTCCACGATTCCAGGGTAAACACGAGTTTTGTGTTCAGTATTTTAAAATGCATTGTATTTGGTGTGGAGTTTTGTGTGTATTGTTTCAATGTATTGCATTTCGACTTGCGTGCATTATTTCAAAATGTATTCCCTTTCAGTGGGTGTTTGTTTTTGTGTGCATTATTTTAAGATGTATTGAATCTAAAGCTGTTTCTCAATTGCTTTTTACTCCATCAGTCAGTAAAGTGTGAAGATTTGTGGGGATTTTTTCGCTGTTGGGTAGCATTATCAGTAACTTTTTCCCTCAGTTATAAAAGATTTGTTGTACCAATATACCTTCCTTTTTTC
>CM060335.1:879139-884139 GCA_030674155.1 Stramonita haemastoma
TGTACTGTACTGTACTGTACTGTACTGTGCTGTACTGTACTGTGCTGTGCTGTGTTGTACTGTGCTGTGCTGTGCTGTGCTGTACTGTACTGTTGCTGTGTGTGTGTGTGCGTGTGCGTGTGCGTGTGCGTGTGCGTGTGCGTGTGTGTGTGTTGTGTGTATGTATGTGTGTGTATGTCTGTCTGTCTGTCTGTCTGTCTGTCTGTCTGTCTGTATGTATGTATGTATGTATGTATGTTTGTATGTAAGTGTGTTTCTGTGTTTGTCTTTGTATTTGTATGCCCGTTTATATCTATCTCAATGTCTCTTTATTGATCTCTGTCAATCTCTCCCCGTCTCTGTCTCGCTGACTTATCTTTTTGTCTGTCTATCTGCCTGTCTGTCTGTCTGCCTGTCTGTCTGTCTGTCTGTCTGTCTGTCTGTCTCTCTGTCTCTCTGTCTGTCTGTCTTTCTTTCTGTCTGTCTGTCTCTGTATCTGTCTCTGTCTCTGTCTCTGTCTCTGTCTCTCTCTGTCTCTCTGTCTCTGTCTCTGTCTCTCTCTCTCTCTCTCTCTCTCTCTCTCTTCTCTCTCTCTCTCTCTCTCTCTCTCTCTCTCTCTCTCTCTCTCTCTCTCTCTCTCTCTCTCTCTCCTCTTTAGAGAGGGTAGTTTTTCGTGTTTGATTTTTGTTTAGTAAATTGATTGGTTCACTTATGTGGTACTTCATTGATTTTCTGATTTATCAGTAATTGAATTGTAATATGACTGACTGATTTTCTTAATATGTTACATTTATTTGTTTATTAATTCATTGATTTATTCATATTTCTTTCATTTTGTCCCCATGAGGGCCTGGTGTAAAGAAGCCTCTGGCTTACCCAATTACCCTCATTAAAAATTTCGAGTTCGAGTTCGAGTTCGAGTTCTCTCTCTCTCTCTCTCTCTCTCTCTCTCTCTCTCTCTCTCTCTCTCTCTCTCTCTCTCTCTCTCTCTCTCTCTGTCTCTGTCTCTCTCTCTCTCTCTCTCTCTCTCTCTCTCTCTCTCTCTCTCTCTCTCTCTCTCTCTCTCTCTCTCTCTCTCTCTCTCTCTCTTCCCTTCTCTCTCCTCCACTCTCTTTCTGTAATCAAACATGTAGACAGAAGTATCTGCAATATGGTAAAAGGTGTACGACCTTACTGAACTGAAGCAAAGTTTCGAACTTTTCTTACTTCTCCGAAACTTTTGAAATTTCACTTGTGTGTGTGTGTGTGTGTGTGTGTGTGTGTGTGTGTGTGTGTGTGTGTGTGTGTGTGTGTGTGTGTGTGTGTGTGTGTGTGTGTGTGTGTGTGTGTGTGTGTGTGTGTGTGTTGTGTGTGTGTGTGTGTGTGTGTGTGTGTGTGTGTGTGGTGTGTGTGTGTGTGTGTGTGTGTGTGTGTTTCTCTGTGTGTGTGTGTGTGTGTGTGTTGTGTGTGTGTGTGTGTGTGTGTGTGTGTGTGTGTGTGTGTGTGTGTTGTTGTGTGTTTGATTTGCTTTGATTTAATTTGATTTGATTATATATATATATATATATATATATATATATATATATATATATATATATATATACATACATACATACATACATACATACATACATACATACATACATACATACATACATACATACATACATACATACATACATACATACATACATACATACATACATACATACACGCACGCACGCACGCACGCACGCACGCACGCATACATGCATGCATGCATGCATACATACATACATACATACATACATACATACATACATACATACATACATACATACATACATACATACATACATACATACATACATACATACATACATAAATACATACATACATACATACATACATACATACATACATACATACATACATACATACATAGGTAAATTATATATATATATATTTGATAGCGGCATAAACACTGTGTGCTAAAGCCATACTGGCAAATGACACAGTAGACTGGACATGATTATAACACTTCTATTATACCAATGCAATATAGATCACACAAAGACGTGCCGTGAAAACCTTTCAGACCTGTCAGGTTATCATTAAGGGTATATCAAACACATTCAACGTTTTCTGTGACGTCCAATATGTAATATCACGGACACATTATCACGATTTAATTTTTTTTTCTAAATGTACGGAATTAAAGTTTTGAATATAACTCAATATTAAAAAATAAACAATGATAAGAATGTATTCAATACGTGGATTTCTGCGAGTGAAAAACTTCTAAACTGAAATAGTTGCAAATAATAAACAATGATAAGAATGTATTGGATACGTGGATTTCTACGCGTGAAAAACTTCTAATCTGAAATATTTACAAGAAAAATCACTTCTGGATAAAAAACAACAACAAGAACAGAGCTATCAAATAGAAAAAAAGACTTTGTGAGTAGAATATCTTTTTTTCTGCTACGAAGACTGTATAATGAGTTAGTTCTAAGAGTACCAACGTTGTAGGTAACAGGCTCTATTAAGTGAAAAACAAAACCAAAAAACCCACTACATTGCAAGGGAAAAAGATAATGTACAAATTGTAGTATTCTTAAAAGTGGTGACTAGTTTCATTTCATTATGAAATGTACCCATTCTATGTCAGTTTGCGAAAGAAATATTTGTCAAAACAATTTCTAAACCCGAAATCCAGTTTATAACCTTTTTCGATTAATATCCATTTGGGAATATAAAAAAATCGCTTCATTTGTCAAAATGTATGAGGTTGTTTAAGTGTATGCACTTAATTGTTGATAGACTACAATGAATTCTTGTTTGTTATTACTTTGCTACTTCCTACTTTTATACAATGCCCAAACTGCCTTCATACTTCAAAGAGGCAAAAGGAAATAAAATACATAAAATATAAACAGAATAGCAAAGTAATGAACCAATGTTCTGTTCAGATAAAAAATAAAGAGAACCATAAACATAACCCCGCCCCCAAAAAACAACAACAACAACAAAAATTCAACAAAAACAACCAAACAAAAGAACAACAAAGCAACAAAAACAACAAACAAAGCAAACAAAATCAACCAAACGAACAAATACCCCCCCCCCAAAAAAAAAAAAAAAAGAAAAAAAAAGAAAAAAAGAAAAAGAAAAAGAAATTGATATATCCAGCAAAACGAGCAGCATCAGTACTCGAACCTATGCTCTCTCCAAATCCCATTCTAAAGAAAAGCCCTACAGTTCTACCCACCAAGCTTTAACTATATATAGTCTATATACCCCTGCCCTGCCCTGATCTTCCTCTTTTCTATCCCCCCTCTCTCTCTCTCTCTGTCTGTCTGTCTCTCTCTGTCTCTCCCTCTCTCTCTCTCTCTCTCTCTCTCTCTCTCTCTGTCTCTCCCTCTCTCTCTGTCTGTCTCTCTTTCTCTCCCTCTCTGTCTGTCTGTCTGTCTGTCTGTCTCTCTCTCTCTCTCTCTCTCCCCTCCCCCCCTCCCTTTCTCTCTCTCTCTCTCTCTCTCTCTCTCTCTCTCTCTCTCTCTCTCTCTCTCTCTCTCTCTCTCTCTCTCTCTCTCTCTCTCTCTCTCTCTCTCTCTCTCTCTCTCCTCTCTCTCTCTCCCCCCTCTGTCTGTCTGTCTGTCTGTCTGTCTGTCTTTCTGTCTGTCTCTCCCTCTCTCTCTCTCCCTCTCTCTCTCTTTTACTCTCTCCTCTCTCTCTCCCCTCTCTCTCTCTCTCCCTCCCTCTCCCTCCCTCTCTCTCCCTCCCTCCCTCTCCCACCCTCTCTCTCTCTCCCTCCCTCTCTCTCCCTCTCCCTCACCCCACCTCTACCCCCCCTCTCTCTCTGCCTCCCTTCTCCCCACCCCTCCCCCCACCCCCCCCCTCTCTCTCTCTCTCTTTTTCTTCCACACACTTTTCAAAAATCCTCTGCTACAAAAAAAGCATTACTCCGTCCCACCCTGTAGCTCCTGTAGCTCCTGTCGCCGAAGAAAAGCGAGTATTCATTCAGCCTAGCCGCAGGGAGGCAGCCAAATTGCGATCATCCCTGCTAGGTAGCGGAGCTGAGCTGAGCGGAGGGAAAGAAGCATCAAATAAGGGCTCATTCATTCTCCTTCCTAGCCTACTGCATTCAACCGCCCTGCCCTGCTGCACAACACTACTACTACCACTACTACAATCATACAGTTGGGGTGTGGGGTGGGGTAGTGAGGGGGTGGGGGTGTGGGTGGGTGGTGGGGTTGGGGTTGGGGTGGGAGGGGGAGATGATAGTGTTAAAGTTCTGATTGCTTGCACTTGTCAGGTAAAGGGGGTGTTGGGGGGTGTGGGGGTGGTGGGGGGGGGGGGGATGAAGGGAGGAGGGTTGGGTAGGAAAGAGAGTATGGTTGCGTGTTGTTATCATCATCATCATCATCATCATCATCATCATCATCATCATCATCATCGTCGTCGTCGTCGTCGTCATCGTCATCACCATCATCATTATCTTTATTATTATTATTATTATTATTATTATTATTATTATTATTATTATTATTATTATTATTATTATTAATATTATTATTATTAATATCATTATTATTATTATTATTATTGTTATTATCATTATCATTAGTAGTAGTAGTAGATCTAGTAGTAGTAATAGTAGATCTAGTAGTAGTAGTAGTAGATCTAGTAGTAGTAGTAGTAGATCTAGTAGAGTAGTAGTAGTAGTAGTAGTAGTAGTAGTAGTAGTAGTAGTAGTAGTAGTAGTAGTAGTAGTAGTAGTAGTAGATCTAGTAGTAGTAGATCTAGTAGTAGTAGTGTAGTAGTAGTAGTAGTAGTAGTAGTAGTAGTAGTAGTTAGTAGTAGATACTAGTATAGTAGTAGTAGTAGTAGTAGTAGTAGTAGTAGTAGTAGTAGTAGTAGTTAGTAGTAGTAGAGTAGTAGTAGTAGTAGTAGATAGTAGTAGTAGTAGTAGTAGTAGTAGTTAGTAGTAGTAGTAGTAGTAGTAGTAGTAGTAGTAGTAGTAGTAGTAGTAGTAGTAGTAGTAGTAGTAGTAGTAGTAG
>CM060335.1:886639-890634 GCA_030674155.1 Stramonita haemastoma
GTGTATGCGAGCAACCTAGCTAGTAAAACACACACACACGCGCGTGCGCACACGCACATACACACACTAACGCACACATTCATACGCACATACACAGACATACTCGGACACACACACACACACACACACATAGACAGACAGACAGACAGACAGACATACAGACAGACAGACAGACAGACAGAGACAGACAGACAGACAGAAACAGAGACAGAAACAGAAACATAAACAGAAAGACAGAAACAGATACAGAGACAGAGAGAAAGAGAGAGGCAGAGACAAAGACAGAGAAAGACAGACAAAGACAGATAGACAGACTGACAGACAGAAAGACAGACCGACGGACAGTCAGACAGAGAGACTTAGACAGGGTATGTGACACAATTTTCTATCAGCAAAAAATTCATCAAAGTGGACTGCAAAAAAAAAAAAAAAAGGGTAGCCTTTTGTTTTGCACCAGCCATTGTTGCTACTCCTCACTTCATGGGGAAAACCATAATCATTAGTGATCTATTCATTAGATAGGCAACCTGATGCTAGTATTTTATTTTATTATTATTTTAAAAAAAATATTTTGTTCTTTTATATCGAGGATAATGGAATAAGCACTCATGAGCTTTTTTTCATCCAGCCCCCGTGTGTATGCACTTTTGTAAATATTGTCATCTGTTCCCACCGGCACACACTGGCCTACTCTTATGAAAAGCGGAACAGGATTTAACGTGTGCGCAAGATGTTCTGCGTGCGTTCACACACGGGGCCTCGATTTACAGTCTCATCCGAAAGACTTTTGGGGAGAGTGGAGTCTGCACTGATGTAACTCCAGGGGAAAATCCCTCGAACGGGAATGGAACCCGGGTCGTCAAATTGCGAGCGCAATGTTCTGACCACTAGGCTATCCCGTCCCCCCTAGTATAGTACAAGATCACGGTTTGATGTTGCTGCGGAGATGTCTGTTTAATTAAAGGAATTCTACCTCAAGACTTTATACTTTGGGGGTTCAAAACGAAGTCCTGTGTATAAACGCACGTAGAACATTTTGTGCCGCACACGTTAAAAACAAATCCTGTTCCGCTTTTCAGAAGAGCAGAGACCATTGTGTGCCGGTGGGAGTGGATGACAAAACTGACAAAAACTGCATGCACACAGAAACCAGATGTAAAAAAACACAACATTGAATGCTTATTTCACTACTCTCAAAATAAAAGAATTGAATAATAGAAAGAAAAATAAGAATACTGGCTCCCTCTTTCTTTTGTTCATCCTAGGCTCAAAGGTTTCACCAACGCTGAAATTAATGTGCATGCGACCTTTTTTCTTTTGCCCACCATGAAGGTAGCCGCATTCTGACTTCAGGGATGATGTCTACATACACTAGTGTGCATCAAAAAGAAAAAGGTCTGCTACCCTTTCCTACTAGCACAAAAATGGCCTACTCTTCCAAACGGCAGAGTGGGTTTCAACGTGTGGGGAAGATAATTATTATGCGTGCGTTTGTATTCGGGAATTCGGTTTATATAGTCTCATTCAAAGGATTTTCAGGTGAGTGGAGTCGGTACTGATGTTAACTCCAAGGGGAAATCTCCTCGACCCTTGAATGGGTGTGCCGGTGAGAACAGATGACAAGATTTATAAAACAGCATACACACGGGGACTGGATGTAAAAAAAAAGCACATGAGTGCTTATTCCATTATCCTCAATATAAAAGAATAAAGAAAGAAAGAAAGAAAAGAAAGAAAGAAAGAAAGAAAGAAAGAAAGAAAGAAAGAAGAAGAAAGTAAGAAAGAAAGAAAGAAGTAAGTAAGTAAGTAAATGAGTGTTTCGGTTGCGGTTTGATCCCCGGCACCAGCCACCAGATAACGAATGCAACGCTCTCACCACTAGGCTTTCCCCGCCCCCGTATGAAAAAATAAAATGATGACAAACGATCTTTTACAGGGACAACAAGCTTTTCACCACCAGAGCTGAGGTGGTGTAATGCATCTTTTGGAGGTCATTTTCTGTCCCCATTCGTCCCAAGGAAAACTTTCTATCAATCGTAAAGAAGCGTAAACTTGAATGGTAGGGGCATGTAACAAGATCAAATGGACTTGCAAAAACAATACTGCAATGCACTGTCCAAGGAGGAAGGAAAAAAAAAAAAGGCAGACCAAGGAAGAGATGGGAGGACAACATCAGCGAATGAACAGGCCTAGAACTCAAAATTTTGAGAAAGGCAGAACAGAGAGAGGAATGGAGGGAACTGGTTGTCAAGTCTTCAGGGGTGCCCTCACGGTCGCCAGACTAAGAGATAGACAGATTTCTTACACAACATTCTTCCTTACACCCTGGACTCCCAGAACCTATTCATTTATTTATTTATTTATTTAAGTCACAGCAGATTTCTCTGTGTGAAATTCGGGCTGCTCTCTCTCCCTGGAGGAGAGCGCGTCGCCACAAGTAAGACATCTACCCATTATTTTCTTTTTCTTTTTCATCTCAGCAACTGTATTTGTTTCCCTACCAGAGTGGCTTTTTCTACAAAATTTTGCCAGGGACAACTCTCTTGATGCCGTGGGTTCTTTTACGAGCGCTAAATATTTTTGTGTAACACACAGGACCTCGACTTATTTCATCCGAAAGATTAGCACCCAGACCACCACTCATGGTCTAATGGATGGGGCGGGGAAGGGGGGAGTTTTGGGCCCAAACGGGATTCGAACCACAGCACACTCCGACCTGGACTTTTCGCTTTCTAGACAGGCGCGTTACCTCTAGACCACCGATCCCCCAATGATGACGGCTACTAACTACCAGTCAGCTCATTTGCAATCAGCTGCAGTCACCCATTAGCTCATCGAACGGGTTCTCCTCCCTTGCCCTGTATCCAAAACGAGTCTTTCTTAGCCTCGTTTTCAGTACGTCATAGCGTCTATCGACTTCCGGGTTGCTCGTGGAATGAATGTGGACGCTTCATCGATTCGCTGGATGTCAATACGCTCTGATGTGGTTTCACATCGGCGCTACAAGGGCAGGGTTGTTAAGAGAAAGGGACATTGTAGCTTTTTTCTCTCTGGTGGGGTGGGTTTAGCTGCATACAGATGACACGTTTTGTGACGTGTATGGGCGGAGGTATGACGCCAATTACAGTGTTTTTGTCACACAATCTCTGTAAGGTCAGGAGGGGAGGTAAGGTAGGTCTATTTATAGGAGGTCTGTATCGGCGTTTTTGTTTTTTTTCATTCTTTTCCAATATTTATTCCCATGTTATTGTTGTTGTTGTTGTTGTTTTCAAATTGAAATTGTTTGCTCTGTCAAACAAACTTTCAAGAATAGATAATTATAATTATAATTATTGTCATCAGTTGTATGATTAGATTTATTCTTTCTCTTTTGGTTGATGTTCTTGTGCTTCTTAAATTGGATAAACAAAAATGAAGAATGCACATGCTGTTCTTATTTTTCTTTGATTAGATAACCCCCCCCCCAAAAAAAACTGCACCCCTTTCGAATTGCGGAAGATATATTGATTTTTGTTTGAAAAACAGGCATCAATAGCCCAATGAATGAGACTAAGCTCATTTGCGATGTTTGTGGGAAAACGAGCGAGTGTCCATACACATACACGTGTGTGTGTGTGTGTGTGTGTGTGTGTGTGTGTGTGTGTGTGTGTGTGTGTGTGTACGTACACATACGCACGCACAAATACACATCTATCTATCTATCTATCTATCTCTCTCTCTCTCTCTCTCTCTCTCTCTCTCTCTCTCTCTCTCTCTCTCTCTCTCTCTCTCGCTATCTCTCTGTCTGTCTGTCTGTCTATCTCTCTATCTCTCTATCTATCTATCTATCTATCTATCTATCTATCTATCTATCTATCTATCTATCTATCTATCTATCTATCTGTGTCTGTCTGTCTGTCTGTCTGTCTGTCTGTCTATCTATCTATCTATCTATCTATCTATCTATCTATCTATCTATCTATCTATCTATCTATCTATATGAGTGTGTGTATGTG
>CM060335.1:890734-903234 GCA_030674155.1 Stramonita haemastoma
CTGTCTGTCTGTCTGTGTGTATGTCCAGTCAGCCCCCTCCTTCTTTCCTGTTCCTTTTCTATCTTGAAGCCTGCAGTTCTCTTCTTCCTTTTACTGTCATCCTGTGATTGTCTTTTGACTTTAATTCTCTGTGTGTTCAACGTTTCTATTTTTTTCTTTCTTTCCAGTCGTACTAGATAAACATCTTCCCTACAATAAACTTCCAGTGCAAAGAAAGGATGAACCTGAGTTTCAGTTGTTTTTTTATGGAGGAGCTGTGTGGTGGGTGGACAAAACTCTGTGTGTGTATGTGTGTGTGTTGTGTATGTGTGCGTGTGTTGTGTATGTGTGCGTGTGTTTGTGTGTTTGTGTATGTGTCTATTGCTTTGTGTGTGTTTGCATGTGTATGTGTGTGTTTTCATGTGTGTGTTGTGTTGTGCATTGTGTGTGTATGCATGTGTGTGTGTTGTGTGTGTGTATGTTTGTGTGTGTGTGCATGTGTGTGTATGTGTGTTTTGTGTGTGTATGTGTCTGTTTGTATATATGTGTGTATGTGTTTGTGTGTGTGTTTGTGTGTGGTTGTTGTTTGTGTGTGTGTGTGTGTGTGTTTGACCCCTTAGTGGGGGTATAGAAAACCCCTCTTCTTACCTGTCACATTCTAATGCAGGAATCACAAGACAATGTCAACATCAATATTTTGAAACATCTATCATAAAATAAACGACCATTTGCGCACACGCAACACAAAAACCACTTACACACTACTGTAAGCTCATGTCAAGTCAAGTAAAACATCTCAATCTAGAAATATAAAGTTCCGGTCCAGTAGTAGAATAGTAGAATAATCGCAGATAATTCAAATATCATCACAACAACTTCCCAAATCAAAATCTTTGTATCAACCTTGTCACCACTACAATACTTTATCGTTCCCTTGGGTTTACACTTTCATTGGTGTGGATCTTCGTTTCTTGTGACTGATACTTCAGAGGGTTTGCAGTCTCTTCACCTGTGTTGTGCTCCTGAACTTTGTGACAGCATTGTTGTATGCCACTGTGAGATAGTGTTTGAAGGACATCCAGTGTAGACAGTGTGTGTGATGGTGAGGGAGGTATGGAAGAGGAGGATTCTGTCCTTTTAAGTAAGTAGATTTGCTTTCTTTTCTTTGGTTGCACATAGGTATATGCAGGTTGCTGTGACTGCTTTCTTTTACAGACATAATTATGTGTATTGGTTCCACTAAGGAGATGACTAATGATGTGCACAAGATTAGTGCTATTTTCCCCATACCTATTCTGAATGCTATTCTATTTCCATCTTCTTATCTTTCCCCTTCATTTGTGGCTGACAATGTATGAATCATGTCCCTTGGTGCACCAGATCCATGTGGTGTCAGTATGAGTTAGGGGATTGAACCCAAATGTTTTACCTACAACATGTAACTGGGTGGATTTATGCAGAGGCTTAAGTGTTGTAATGGTGACAAGGTTGATACAAAGATTTTGATTTGGGAAGTTGTTGTGACAATATTTGAATTATCTGTGATTGTTCTACTACTGGACCAGAAGTTTATGTTTGTAGATTGAGCTTTTTTACTTGATTTGACATGACCTTACAGTAGTGGGTAAGTGATTTTTGTGTTGTGTGTGCACAAATTGTGGTTTATTGTTATGTTAAATGTTTTTTCTTAAAATGATGTTGACATTTTCTTGTGTTGCCTGCATTAGAATGTGACAGGTAGGAAGAGGGGTTTCTATATCCCCCACGAAGAGGTCACACACCCACACCCACCCACCCACACACACCCACAACACCACACACCCACACCCTCCCACACACACCCACACCCACACCACACCCACACACACACACACACACACAACACCCCACACACCACACACACACCACACACACCACACCACACCCACACCCTCCACACACACACCACCCACACACACACACACACACACCACACACAACACACACACACACACACACACACACACACACACACACACACACACACAAACACACACACCCAAACACAAACACACACACCCAAACACAAACACATACACACACATACACAACACACACAAACAACATACAGACCACACACAAACAATACACAACACCACAACACACACACAATGCACACAACACAAACCACATCACAAACACACACACACACACAAACACACAAAACCCACACTACAACATACACACACACCACACAAAACACCAAAAAACACCACACACCACAACACACTCACACACACACACAACACACACACACACACACACACCACACAAGTTTTGTCCAACCACCACACAGCTTCTCCATGACAAAAACTCAAATCAGCTTCATCTTCTTTTGCACTGAAAGTTTATTGTAGGGAAGATGTTTAACTGACATGAAAGGAAAGAAAGAAAGAAATAGCAACTTGAACCACCAGAGAAATTAAGTCAAAAGAAATACACTAGGATGACAGTAAAAGGAAAAAAGAGAATGCAAGGCTTCAAGATAGATAAGGAACAGGAAATAAGGAGGGTGACTGAGGAAAAAGCAGCACAGAGCAGAAAAGTGCTGAGGTTCCTACACAGAGAGATAGACAGGACAGGACAGATAGACGACAAAAGCAGACAGACAGACAGAATAGGACCAGACAGACAAAACAGACAGACAGACAGACAGACAGACAGTCTGTCCTCGCTGTCTAAGCAGAGGGGCTGACAGCTGAACGTTGCAGACAAACTAGGGAAAGGAGAAGTGGCACATGTCGTAGTCCGTTCCTGATTCCTGCTGGAAGTTCCAGAAGATTTGTCATGGAAATATCTGTCACAAAAAGAAATAACTATGTGTTCATATTTCAACTAACTCACACACACACACATACACGCACACACACGCGCGCACACACACACACACTCACACAAACATACACACATTCACAAACAGAGCTACACAAACATACACACACAGTTACACACACACAGACACAAACACACACACTTACACCACACACACAGCCACAGACACACACACATACACACAAACACATACACACACACACGCACGCACGCACGCACGCACACACACCACACACACACACACACAACACGCACACACACACACACACACACACACACACACACACCACACACACACACACACACACACACACACACGTCTGCGAACATACGCCTAAAAACCTGATCCGTTGTTCGGAAGAGTAGGCCATTGTGTGCTTGTGGGAACAGATGACAAAATTTACAAACTGCATAAACACAGGCACTGGATGTAAAAAAAGCGCATAAATGCTTATTCCATTATCACACACACACCACACACACACACACACACACACACACACACACACACAACACACACACACACACACACACACACACACACACACACACACGCACACGCACACGCACAAGGAGGAGGAGGGAGACAGGGATAGCTGGCTCACCCCAGCCAGAAGAGATGACCATGGTCCAAGATCTAGGGGTTGAGGGGAGTGTCCTCAGCTGGACTGTCTTCTCCATGTCCCGAGTGTTGGCCATCAATTGCTCTGGCTCCTCCTCCACATCACGACCCTTCACGCAGCCTGGACGCTTGGACACTGGAGTTACAAAGAAGCAGACAGACAGACAGACAGACAGGAGACGAGAGGAGAGAGGGAAGAGAGGGAGAGAGAGAGCGAGAGAGAGAGAGAGAGAGGAGAGGAAGAGAAGAGAGGGAGAGAGAGAGAGAGGAGAGAGGAAAGAGAGAGAGAGAGAAGAGAGAGAGAGGAGGGAGGGAGGGAGAGAGAAGAAGAGAGAGAGAGAGAGAGAGAGAGAGAGAGAGAGAGAGAGAGAGAGAGATGATGAAGAGAGAAGAGAAAGTATGAAGGAGAGATGAGAGAGAGAGATTGATTAAATCAATCAAATCAAATTCTTTTAATTAAGGATAATAAACAAGCATTCGCATGTTTATTATCCAGTCCCCAACCTTATCAAGGATTAAATTTAGATTAAAAAAACTCCATTAACCAAGCAACAACAACAAAAGTAATGAATCAATACCAAGAGCTTAATAAGTAAAGTTAAGTTAATCTGTCCCGAGCTAGCTCACAGGCGGTGCTTATCCGTTTTGTGCGTAAGGACGAGAGTATAGATCCCCTGATAGGACCAGTCTATCGCAGATTACCAACACAAGTGGTACCTTTAACTGGTGGTGAGAAATACGTAAAGTGCTTTAAGGCACAACGCCTGCGGAATAGCGGATCAACCCACTTTATACGAGTACAAACCCTAACCACTAGGCACACGGCGGCGACTTTAAAGTATAATAAACTCATCAAGAAAAAAACAGAGAAGAAATAACAATCAAATGATAATTTTGATTTTTTTAAGTGCTAATAGATCAAGAGTAAAGAAGAGAACATAATGAGGTACACAACTAAAAACATCAATCCACCACCACTTATCCATAAAATAAGTCATATAAATCATAGCATTTGATAAAAGGGAAAAAATATTAACTTCTATCTTCAAGGGAGGACAGAAGTACTACCAATAACAAATTATATAGGGCTTCCCAATTATAAAAAAAAATAATAATAATAAAATTTAAAAAAATAAAAAGGATATAATTTTTATAAATTAGGTAATGATTCACAATCACACAAGACACAGACACAGACACACGCACGCACGCACGCACACACACACACATAGATACACATACACACACACATACACACATTTACAGGTTCTAGTGCATATCATCAATAACTTGATTCTAAGAGAAATATTTATATGCCTTGAATTCTAAAGAAAATCATATAACGAAACATAAGAGTAATCTATCATCTATCATGCATCATTACGTTGAAGGGTTTGTAAATAAGTGTGTGTGGTGGTGTGTGTGTGTGTGTGTGTGTGTGTGTGTGTGTGTGTGTGTGTGTGTGTGTGTGTGTGTGGTGTGGTGTGTGTGTGTGTGTGTTTTCCATCGCGCGCGCGTGTGTGTATGTATGTGTGTGAGAGAGAGCGAGAGAAAGAGAGAGACAGAGATCAAATCAGAGAGAGAGAGGGGGTGAGACAGACAGACAGACAGACAGACAGACAGACAGACAGACAGACAGACAGACAGACAGAGAGAGAGGAGAGAGAGAGAGAGAGAGAGAGAGGAGAGAGAGAGAGAGAGAGAGAGAGAGAGAGAGAGAGAGAGAGAAGAGAGAGAGAGAGAGAAATCAAATGAGAGAGAGAGTTCCAAGCAGTCACTGTCTGCTTCCATCTGCAGAATGCATCACTTACTTGTCACACTGCTGAATTAGCACTTTGTAGCAGGACTTTTCCATGAACATGATGGTCATGTACATATACTTCTGTAGTTATCTTGACTGCCAACTTTGTAGTCAGGACTTTTCCAATAACATAATAGTCATGTACATATACTTCTGTAGTTATCTTGACTGCCAACTTTGTAGTCAGCACTTTTCCATGAATATGATGTCATGTACATATACTTCTGTAGTTATCTTGACTGCCATTTTGTAGTCAGGATTTTTCTGGTACTGCAGGTATTCCAGTCCCGATACCACAGGATATTTCGATCCTTTTGGCTGTCTTTTCTCCTGTTTCTTTGTTTGCCTGTTTGTCTATCTGTTTGTTGTTGTCTGTTATTTGTCTGTTTTTATGTTTTTCTCTCTATGTCTGTTCCTTGCTTATCGGAAACAATCCACTGCATTGAAAAAGAGTGGCAAAAAAACAATCAATGGCTTCCTTTCATCATGAAATGTTGACAGCAAAACAAACAAAGATAATGATAAAAAGAGATAAGAACAGAACAAAAGGCACAGACATAGACAGGCACAAAAACAGAGTACAGATTAAAAAAACGAGAATAAGAAAGTACAGACAGAAATGGACAGACAGACAGACAAAGGGAACCAGACAGGAAATAGACACATACAGAGACAGACACATGCACGGAAAACAGACGGACAATACAAACAGACAGACACATGCACTGACACATGCACAGACAGAGAGACATACAAGTAGACAGACGGGACATTATACAGAAGAAGTACACATCGTCACGATAACACCTATATCTCCTTCCGCGTCTCGCACAGCAGGGAAATTTGCGGTACATCGGTATTTGAAGCACACATGGTATTTCTCCTCCTCCTCCTGCCCTCACACTCTGTCAGCTGCACAGCAGTGATGACGTTCATCATTACTCTTCCGCCATGTTACTGTGATGTTGTAATCATGTCATCACTGTCCATCATCAGTGATGTCATTATTACTGTCCGTCATAATTGCTGTCATTTTCACTATCGTCATCATTGCCACCCCCGGATCATCATTCTTCAATCATCATCATCGCCAACATCTTATTGTTATCATTATTTATATCAGTGCCATCGCCACGCCACAACCACAAATACCATACCCATCACCATCATTATTCAACAGCATATATCACGTCAACACTATCACCAACCCCACCATATATAATCATCATTGCTATCATTACATTACCATTATCAGCGACATCCCTCTCCCAACAGACCAGTGCAGACATGAAAAATCTGTTGTTATATGTTCGTTATGTGTTCATAACGCTCAGAATCTCCAGCTATCAGCAGCAACAACAAATATTGTAATAAAAAAAGAATTTAAGCCCTAGTATGCCCCCGAGGGACTTTTACCATCAAAACCACGCAAAAAACACCACACGATAGTTAACACGAAAATGACAAAAATGACACACTACAATAAAAGGCAAAGTACAGACATCCTGTCATGTTACATGAACTCTATATTAAAGTGAACAATCCGCTTTGATATCACACAAAATACAGGAATTTGAATGGAGATCACTGAAAACGGATTATGTAGAAATCACACACAACATAGTAATTTTCATCAACGTCAGAGAAAAATGGCAAATTGAATTGAGATCACACAAAAAGCAATTATTTACATAGAGATCACACAAACAAGTACTTTACTTAGAGGGTACATCAAGAAACAACACTTAATACACAGGAATGCAATGAAAACATTTAATCATCATTTGCTGTTTTGACGATCAAGGTTTGGTTATAAAGCAATTTTTGCATTAGAAAAACATGATAATCCTGTATTAAAAACAGGCATGTGCCCTCACCAGTATCGGCTTCACAACTTCCATATGTTTGACACAAGCAGTTATCGAAAATGGTCACAGCCAACTTATGTATGAAAACCACCCAGTCCTTGCATGCCATGTACACACACTCCTGCATGCCATGTACACACACTCCTGCATGCATTGCGAACACACTCCTGCATGCATTACACACACACTCTTACATGCATTGTATACACACTCCTGCATGCATTACACACACACACTCCTGCATGCATTGTATACAGACTCCTGCTATTATTGTACACACACTCCCGCATGCATTGTATACACACACCTGTATGCATTGTACACACACTCCTGCATGCATTGTATACACACTCCTGCATGCAATGTACATACACTCCTGCAAGCATTGTAACACACACACCTGCATGCATTACACACACACTCCTGCAAGCATTGTACACACACCTGCATGCATTGTACACACACTCCTTCATACATTGTACACACACTCCTGATATTATTGTACACACACTCCTGCGTGCATTGTACACACACTCCTGCACGTGTTGTACACACACTCCTGCTATTATTGTACACACACTCCTGCATGCATTACACACACACTCCTGCAAGCATTGTACACACACCTGCATGCATTGTACACACACTCCTACATGCATTGTACACACACTCCAGCTATTATTGTACACACACTCCTGCATGCAATGTACATACACTCCTGCAAACATTGTACACACACTCTTGCATGCATTACACACACACTCCTGCAAGCATTGTACACACACTTGCATGCATTGTACACACACTCCTACATGCATTGTACACACACTCCTGCTATTATTGTACACACACTCCTCCATGCATTGTATACACACACCTGCATGCATTGTACACACACTCCTGCATGCATTGTACATACACCCCTGCATGCATTGTACACACACACCTGCATGCATTGTATACACACACCTGCATGCATTATACACACACTCCTGCATGCATTGTACATACACACCTGCATGCATTGTACACACACCCCAGAATGCATTGTACACACATTCCTGCTATTATTGTACACACACTCCTGCATGCATTGTACACACACTCCTGCATGCATTGCACACACACTCCTGCTAATATTGTGCACAAACTCCTGCATGCATTGTACACACACTCCTGCTATTATTGTACATACACCCCTGCATGCATTGTACACACACTCCTGCATGCATTGTATACACACACCTGCATGCATTGTACACACACTCCTGCATGCATTGTATATACACTCCTGCAAGCATTGTACACACACCCCACAATGCATTGTACACACACTCCTGCTATTATTGTACACACTCCTGCATGCATTGTACATACACCCCTGCATGCATTGTATACACACTCCTCAATACATTGTATACACACACCTGCATGCATTGTACACACACTCCTGCATGCATTATACATACACCCCTGCATGCATTGTACACACACTCCTGCATGCATTGTATACACACACCTGCATGCATTGTACACACATTCTTGCATGCATTGTACATACACTCCTGCATGCATTGTACACACACCCCAGAATGCATTGTACACACACTCCTGCTATTATTGTGCACACACTCCTGCATGCATTGTACACACACTCCTGCACGCATTGTACACACACTCCTGCTATTATTGTACACACACTCCTGCATGCATTGCACACACGTACACACTGACTGACAGGCACAACCAGTCTATCAGCCACAACACCTGCACGTGGACGCCATCTTACCAGGGCTACCAGGAGGATGAGCACCAGGCAGATGGGAAGAAGACGAGCCATCTTTCACAGCAGATCTCTGTCTCTGTCTGTCTGCGCCTTGCAAAGTCAGTGGTGGACTTGAAGTCTTCACAACACATACACACATCATGATCAACAACAGCAAGGCATTTGAAGCAGTGCTCCTAGTATTGTAAGGTAAGTTTATGAGGCAGAATAGGAGCTATCAATGGCAGATAATTATAGCTCATAGTACCATAGAAAAATCATGGGGACAGACTAGCTTGGTGGTCAGAGTTCCCGGTTATCCTAAAGTAAGTTTAAGCGGTTATTGAAAGTTAAGCAGTTATGAAAAATGGTCACCTGCAACTTGTGTGTGAAAGCCACCTAGTCCTTGCATGCATTGTACACACAATCATGCATGCATTGTACACACACACCAAAAGGTTGGGGGACCAATCGTGTCCCCTAGCTTCAGTAAGGTCTCCTGTTATCCATCTGTAAATGCCTACCTACCTTCTTTGGGGACACAGAAGGTAGTGCAGTTAGGGAGAGGAGATGGGCACCACCATCATAATTCTGCTTCCTAGAGAAGCTGAGGTCTTTGACACCTCATTCCCCAACAACCACATAGGTCATGAAAACATATTCACCATCTTTTACTTTTTACTGTAGAAAAATGGAAGTTGGTCAACTGGAAATTAATTCGGTGTCTGTAAATGGAAGGATTTAGGCTGGTAATGAAAAAGCTGGGTAACTGTCAGAATGAGAATGGAAATGAGGGTGCAGCAGAAGACAGGTTTTGTCAGTGCAGAATTGTGGGTGGATAGGGAGGAGGAGGAGGATGCACACCCTGTGAAAGGCAGTGCTCCTGTAGTAGGACAGAGCCTGGTCAGTGGGAAGTGTGGGGTGAACTGGGGCTTGGCAGTGGACCACAGAGGCTGCTCCTGTGGTGACAGACTCCAGGAACCTCCACAGAGACCATTCTCAGACGTGAACTACAGACTGAAACTTGGCACCTGACTGACAGCCTGCTGGGTCACAGCAACTCCATTCCTCAAGCTGAGGGTTTTTAGAGTAAACAATGATGACTGGGGAGAGAAATTGAAAGACTTTTACTATCTAAAATCAGATTTGTAGGGGAAGACTATTACAGTTCTGACTGAATAATTTCGAACATCTGCCTATTAAGCGAAGGCTACGAAAGATTTATCCATGATGAAAGTCCATTTCTGCCTTCCAAACTTAGCCCTACTTTATCTACAGTGTGTAGATTGACAAGACGGGGATTGGATGATGCACATTTTCTGTGATATTTTAAAAAACATTTTATTGTTGGAACTTTGAGTATTTTTTTTTTTTTGGGGGGGGGGGGCTAAAAACAATCCCTACAATAACAAAACCATTATCAAAAAAAGCAAACATCATTCAAACTGATTGAAACTAACATTCTGCTTAATGACAAAAATATTGTTTAACTTTGCAAACAACATTCAAAAGGATTATATCAAACATTTGGGAAATGTCAAAACTTTTATATCAAGCAAAGTACAAACTGATGGCAACACATATATTTTCTGTTATGTCAAAAACACAATATTAGCTCATGTCTACAAGGTGTCAAGTCTATGATAAGCATGGCCAAAGACCATTCAGTTGAACATTATTTGGAAAGATAGTGGCATACCTAAATATATCAAAATTACATCTGTCAAAACACTCATCAATCCTGTATTGCTGTATGGGTCAGAAGCCTGGAAACTTCCAAAATTGCAAAGAGACAAAAAATGCAGAAATGTGGTTGTAGGTCTGGTCACAATTCTAAAAGTGGACTTGTCGACAGAGACGATATGACGATTTTGATAATTCTGAGTGCAAACAGTTGTTACAGACAAAAACGATGCAGACTGAGATATTCTGGTCATGAAAGCAGAATACAACAGACAAAAGTGCTATGAAATATCTGGTCATGTAAGCAAGAACACACAGACAAATCTCATGATAACAGTTCTCCAAGGAAATGTTGAGAGCAAAGGAAAAGAGGCAGACCACCAGCATCCTACATTGCCAACATCACTGAGATCAGTGGTCTAGAAGAGCTACAGAAGACTTATTACATTGGCAGAGACAGAGAGATAGCAACCTTGGTAGCATTGCATGGGGCTCCTACAATCAATATCAGCAATGGAGAAAGTTGAGTTGAATTGATAATGTCAAAATCTTCATTCTACAAAAACCAGCATCATTCAAACTAACTTATCACAAACAATGTCCCTAATGTCAAAACATGTATCATAACAAAGTCAACATTCCAAAGTTAAAGACTTACCAGTGGCTTCTGTGGACGGTCCTGGGTGAGGAATGTTGGGCCTACATGGCCAGCATGCTTTATACACTCCTCCAGCAGTGAGTCACACTGGCCAATGCAGCTGTGGGCTGTATTTATTTATTTATTATTTATTTATTTATTTATTTATTTATTTATTTATTCTTTTATATCGAGGATAACAGAATAAGCAACATGTGCTTTTTTTCATCCGGTCCCCGTGTGTATGCAGTTTTTGTAAATATTGTCATCTGTTCCCACCGGCACACGATGGCCTACTCTTACGAAAAGCGGAACAGGATTTAACGTGTGCGCAAGATGTTCTGCGTGCGTTCGCACACGGGGCCTCGGTTTAAAGTCTCATCCGAAGGACTGTACATGTGGACAGCGGGCTGTCTCTGACAGCCGTTTACTGAGACATCAAAAGATTGTCTGAAGTCTATACTCCTGGCATGGACAGACATCAAACAGCCAAGAGGAAGTTCTGTAGAAATTAATGTCAGTGATAAAGATTTATTTGATATATAGTTGAAATTAGAGTCCTTTTCACTTGTACTGACAAAAGACATTGTGAATTTATAGAAAACATTTGAACCTTTCCATATCTGTCTGTCTGTCTGTCTGTCTGTCTGTCTGTCTGTCTGTCTCTTTCTCTGTCTCTGTCTCTGTCTCTGTCTCTCTCTCTCTTTGTGTATATATATATATATATATATATATTATATATATATATATATATATATATATATATATATATATAATATGCATATGCTTTGGTTTGTGGGAATTTTTGTAAATCGTTTTGCTTTTCTACTTGTTGTGTGTGTGTGTGTGTGTGTGTGTGTGTGTGTGTGTGTGTGTGTGTGTGTGTGTGTGTGTGTGTGTGTGTGTGTGTGTGTGTGTGTGTGTGTGTGTGTGTGTGTGTGTGTATGTCTGTGTCTGTGTTTGTGAGTGTGTCTGTGTGTGTGTATGTGGTTGTGCACGTGTCTTGTGTATGTCTGTGTGTATAACAGATAAAGTATATAAAAAACAAAAGCAAAACAGAACAGAACCCAGATATCACTTATGTTGCCTTTCTCTCACAATCACCTTGAAACAAGAAAAGCACATAGTATTTCAAAGTGAGGAGGGAGGAAATACCAGCAGTGAAAGTTGACAGATGATGTGATGTGGCAGGAACAAAGATGGTGGTAGAAAGGTGTTATTGACTGCCATAGTCTGTGACACCTGGTGCCTGTAACTGGGGCTCTTCAGCAGTT
>CM060335.1:905734-918529 GCA_030674155.1 Stramonita haemastoma
AGGGGGGGAGAGAGGAAGGAGAGAGAGAGGGGGAGGAGGAGGGGGGGAGAAAGAAGGAGAGAGAGAGAGGGAGGAAGAGAGAGGGGGTGGAAAGAAGAGAGAGAGAGGGGAGAGAGAGGGGGGGGGGGAAAGAAGGAGAGAGAGAGGGAGAAGAGAGAGGGGGGTGAAAGAAGGAGAAGAGAGGGAGAGAGGAGGGGGGGAAAGAAGGAGAGGAGAGGGGAGGGGGGGTAGAAAGAAGGAGAGAGAGAGGGGAGGGGGGGGGAAAGAGGAGAGAGAGGGGGGGAGGGAAGAGAGAGAGGGGGGGAAGAGAGAGAGGAGGAGAGAGAGAGAGAGAGAGAGAGAGAGAGAGAGAGAGAGGAGAGAGAGAGAGGAGAGAGAGAGAGAGAGGAGAGAGGAGGGAGGAGGAGAGAGAGAGGAGGAGGAGAGGAGAGAGAAGAGAATTGATTTTATTTTTATTTTCAAGTGATAGAGTAAGCATGACAATTGCTTATTTACATCCAGCCTTCTATAACAATAACAAATTAGAGAAAAAAATCATAACAATGAGAAACAATGGGGTGGGGAATACATAAAACTGATTCTTAATCATGCAATCATACATGTTTTCAAATAATAGGGGAAAAAGCTGAAGTAAATGAGAGAGAAAGACAGAAGACAGACAGACAGACAGACAGACAGAGACAGACAGACAGACAGACAGACAGGCAGACAGACGACAGACAGCAGACAGACAAACAGACAGACAAAGACAGACAGACAGCAGACAGACAAACAGACAGACAGAGACATGCATGTGTGTGTGATTTCAGTGTTAGCTCATGTAAATTTGATGGGCTCGAAGCTGAGATTCTGTCTGCCCATCTAGCCATACATCTCCATCAGCATAATAACCAATAATCACGCCGAACATTGTATGCGCTACTGTTTCCAAAATCGTTTGTCACTGAAAGAAATCATGATGACTTGAAAGCCTCTTTGTTGATATCTTGTGACGCTGTGATAAGTACTTAATCATTCTGTTATCATTATTCAGACATATTTATGCCGGGACTTGGGTCGTTGCTAAGTGAGAAGATAAGGTGCTTGTGTCTGTTGTCGATATTCTGTGATGATGGTGAATATCTTATTTTGTGTTTCTATTGATGTATGAAACCAAGGAAACTGCGTTTTGTTGACGTTGTTGTGCCGATAATGGATTTCTCTTGTCGTTATTTAAGAGACGTAGGCTGAGAGGCAGTTTTGCTGCTAGTGTTACACAGTGCTGATCCTGAGTAAACCAACGGCAAACGTTATCAGCTTTCCGTTAGTGAGTGAAACGGGTAGTTTTAGGATGCTGTTTTTAGTTATTAAATTTTAGCTCTTGTCAGTCATAGCAGGATCAACATTAGTACAACAATGGTAGAACAGTAGTGGCAATGGCACTACTACTACCTACTACTACTACTACTACTACTACTACTACTACCAGTATTAGCAGTAGCAGCGGCAACAACAAGAACAGTAGGCCTACCAGATTGGTTTAATAGAACAAAGATGCTGCCGTAAATCACAGAATAATAGAATTTTTTTTTTTTAACTTTTCTTTTTTGGTTGATACTGAGTATACCTCCAGAACCAATAGAAAAATACTGAAAACAGTAGAAATCGTACGTCATTAAAGACTACGTGTATTTGTTGGTTTGTGCTAATCTAATATAAAAAAAATGTTGTTTTTTTTTTATAGATTTTTATGATATAACCGATCAGCATAATAACTATTTGTATTCTTGTATAGCTGTCTTTTTATAGCCATTACAATTGTCAGTCATGGTCAATGTTCACATCTAATGTGTGTATTTAAACTAAATAAAGATCACTACATCTCACATGAAATAGGTGAAAGATGGTGAAGATGTTTTCATGACCTATGTGGTCATTGGGGAGTGAGGTGTCATAGACTTCAGCTTCTCCAGGAGCCAGTGTCATGAGGGCGGTGCCCATCTCCTCTCCTTTGCTGCTTTACCTTCCCTGTCCCTAAAAGGTACCAAATTGGGGGACTGTACTGAAGCCAAGGTACACGAATGGTCACCCATCCACTTGGAAATCACGTTGATGCTTCTTAACTTTAACTTAGGATGAGCGAGAGCTCTGACCACTGAGCTAGACTGCCCCATGAATTTTCTAGGGTACTATGTGCTATAATTATCTGCCATTGATAGCTCCTATTCTGCCTCATAAACCAGCATCACAATACTGGGGGGCTGCTTTGAATGCCTTGCTGGTGTTGATCATGATGTGTGTATGTGTTGTGAAGATTTCAAGTCCACCACTGACTTTGCAAGGCGCAGACAGAGAGAGACAGAGATCTGCTGTGAAAGATGGCTCGTCTTCTTCCCATCTGCCTGGTGCTCATCCTCCTGGTAGCCCTGGTAAGATGACGTCCACATGCAGGTGTTGTGGCTGATAGACTGGTTGTGGCTGTCAGTCTGTGTGAACGTGTGTGCAATGCATGGGGTGTGTGCAATGCATGCTGGTGTGTGTAATGCATGTAGGAATGTGTGTATATACATGAAGGCATGTGTGTACAGACAGTGATGATGAAGACGACGATGATGATGACAGCAATTATTATAGTGATAATGACAGTAATGTTTTCCTTACCCCACCACAATGTCACTCACTGCTGTAGACTCCAGAACATTGCTTTTTCGTGAAATAGGCCGCAAAGAGAATAGACTTATTGAGGAAAAAGTAGTGAGGAAAGACAAGTGCGGGTACCAACTTCTCAATCATTTTGAAAATGACTTATCAAAGATTCAAATTTTAAAAAATGGAAATGAAAATAAGTTCTAGGAAATGATGTCTTTCAATGGCAGCATTGTAGGCATTTCTGAGTAAGAACCATGCCTTTGGCCTGACCTGACTCGAGTTTCGGCTCCTGGGTGAGCCTTCATCAGAGGTCCCAGTGGTGACAGAAACTCCACCGGCTGTGGTACCTTACAGAGAGAAACTTTTCAGAATTTAAAAGTGTCAATTGCATTCAAAGGAATATTTTATATTCCTGTGGCCTTTTCAAGCTGCCCTCAAAAGACGATGATAAAAAGAGAAAGAAAATATGCTTAGAATATATGTTGGGAAAAAAAATGAATAAGACAAAATAAGCACCTAGTGAATCTTTGTGCCTTAAGTTTGGGGATCCTATTAAAGGATGCAAGGGAAGTAATAATGTTTATATCCAGCCAAGTAGTCAGTCTTAGCTGGATAATAACCCAAACATTGCAATACACTTTAAGTGCATGCACAGGCAAGAGAAGGTGGGGATAAAATATAAATGGCCTACACTTGGATCTACTAGAGATGCAATTCCCACTTCACCACAAAGTATTATTGAAAAAGTAGTGAGGAAAGACAAGTGCAGGTACCAACTTCTCAATCATTTTGAAAATGACTTATCAAAGATTCAAATATTTTTTAAAAAAATGGAAATGAAAATAAGTTCTAGGAAATGATGTCTTTCAATGGCAGCATTGTAGGCATTTCTGAGTAAGAACCATGCCTTTGGCCTGACCTGACTCGAGATTCGGCTTCTGGATGAGCCTTCATCAGAGGTCCCAGCGGTGATAGAAACTCCACCTGCTGTGGTACCTTACAGCAAGATGCATCAAGAGAATAGACATACGTCATCCCCTGTGATGCACTCAGCCTCCAGTGTCTACCCCTCACCCCTGACGTCATTTCCACAACTACCATAACCACTAACCACACTGCTTCAACTCCCCATGACATGCTTCCCTCAGTTATTGATTTCTGTGACTCTGACAATGTTTTTCCTGTTCATAATGTGTTTCATACTGTCTGCAAAGATTCTAGTCCCCTGCTTAACCCAGTTCCTTTACCACCCTCCACACCTGAATCACCATCCAAACTTTTATCTGTTCTTCCACTGTCTACTTCACCATCATCGCTTTCATCTTCGTCTTCTGATTGTCTTCATAACTAACCATTTTCAACTTCAGCTTCTCCGCCTCCTTCAAATCTTCTTCACATCTGTCTGTACAATGTACAATCTGTCTGCCCAGATATAAAGGCCGATTTTCTTTCTGATTTTATCTCTGAAGAAAACATACACTTAGCTTTTCTTACTGAAACATGATTAAAACCACAAGGCAACGAACCAAAAGTGAAACAGCTGACACCACCTGGCTATAAAACTCGTTCTTTCCTTAGACCCTTCTGTGGAGGTGTCATTGCCATCACCTACAAAGACACTCTGCACCCAGCTCTTTCTTTCTGTCATTCCCTTCCTTTCTAACCTGAATCCTTTGAAGTCTGTGAACTCGACCTCAGCTTACCCGGCCACTCTATAACTTTCTGCTGTCTGTACCCTCCACCTCCTAGCCTTAAAAACAATCTGACATCTTCCCTTTTTTATCAAGAATTCCAGTCACTCCTGGATCATTACAGCCTCTCTCCCAAGAAACTTTTCATTCTCAGCAACTTTAATTTTCACTTCAACAACCAGTCTTGTCCTGATGTCAAGCATCTTTTACTTTCTCTGTCGAACCACCCTCTTTCCCAGCTGGTCAATGAGCCAACACACAGGTCAGGTCATATCCTAGACTGGCTCATTACTGATCTTTCACTTAATCTCGTCACATCTGTGTCCATCATTAACGAACTGCTTTCCGATCATTCTGCTATTCTCTTCTCTCTCAACATCACTAGGCCTATGAAAAGAAAAAGCGCGTCACCCATCGCAATCTCAAGGCAATTGATATTCAAACCTTCTCTTCTCAAGCTGCCCAACGCCTATCACATACCCCTGAACATACTGACCATTCTGAACATTACAACACTGTTTTAAGCCAACTGCTCGATGAGCACGCACCTCCAACTGATGTTGTTCAGCCTAATAGGCCCGCGCTCCATGGTATACCCATAATATACTTGTTGCAAATCGCAAATGCCAACAACTTGAGTGACAATGGTGAAAAACAAAAACTCACTCACTCACTCACTCAGTCCCATGTCCCAAAGGACGTAGGGGGGACATGAGAGAAGACGCAACAGAGATCTTTTTCCATGCTTCACGATCCTGTGTGGCTAGTAGGAGGCGTTGCAGGGGTTGGGCAGTCCAGTCTTTGATGTTGTCAACCCATGATTTCTTTTGGCGGCCTCTTCTTCTTTTGCCCTCGACTGTTCCTTGCAAGATGGTTTTTGCTAGGGTGTTGTGTCTTGTGGTGTGACCAAACCACATCAGCTTTCTCCTCTTTATGGTGGAGAGCAAAGGCTCTTGGGGGCCCACACGCTTTTTGATTTCCTCTTTCACATAGTTATTGGTCTTGTGTTCTTTGTATGATATTTTGAGGAGTCTTCTGTGGCACTTGTTCTCGAATGCTTGGATTCTTCTCTCTAACTCTGCTGTCAGAGTCCATGATTCACAGCCATATAGGAGGATAGATATTACGAGGGATTTGTAGAGGTGGTATTTGGTGCAGAAGCTGATGTTGTTGCTTCTGATGATCCTCTGGAGTCTGACTACAGCAGATGTTGCTGTTGCAATGCGAGCTTTCATCTCATTGTTTGATGTGCCATCTTTTGTTAGGATGGAGCCTAAGTATTTGAATTGGCTCACCTCTTCCAATATTTCTCCATTCATCTTTATTTCCGTGCTGTCATTACTCGCGCTGTTGACCATGATCTTCGATTTCTCTGTACTGACCTCCATGCCGTATGCGCTCGCTCGGTCTGTTAGACTGTCTGTGAGGATTTGCAGTTCTTGTTTGCTGCTGCCCATG
This sequence comes from Stramonita haemastoma, assembly GCA_030674155.1. NCBI lineage: Eukaryota > Metazoa > Mollusca > Gastropoda > Neogastropoda > Muricidae > Stramonita > Stramonita haemastoma. Next base: position 911,512 of record CM060335.1, read on the forward strand.
AGGTCAATGTCATCTGCAAATCTGAGGTTGCAAAGGGGTCTTCCACCAATGGAGATGGAAGTGTGGTGGTTTTGCAGTGTCTCTGTCATGATGTTTTCGAGGAAGAGGTTGAAGAGTACAGGTGAGAGAAGGCAGCCCTGGCGGACTCCAACCGTGGTCTTGAAGAACTCGCCCACGTGGTTGTTCATGAAAACTGCACTTCTTGCATTCTCGTACAGAGCCTTGATGACTTCAATTAGGCAGTTGTCGATGTTGAAGTGCCTGAGTACTTGCCAGAGGCCGTCATGCCATACCCTGTCAAAGGCCTTTTTGAAGTCTATAAAATTGTGGTACAAGTCTTTTTGGTGTTGGAGATGCTTCTCTATCAGAATTCTCAGGTTGAAAATTTGTTCCATTGTGCTGCGTTTTGGTCTAAAGCCCGCTTGTTCTTCTGCCAGGAGTTTTTCTGCTTGGTTTTTCAGTCTGTTGAGGACTACCTGCAGCATGATCTTGCTAGGATGGCTTATGAGACTGATGGTTCTGTAGTTCTGGCATTGCTTGAGGTTTCCTTTCTTTGGCAGGGGTATTACAAGAGACTGTGTCCATTCTTTTGGCCATTCTTTGGTGTCGTGGATCTTCTGACAAAGGTCTGTGAATCGCCTTGCTGTTTCATTCCCTCCATTTTTTATGAGTTCAGCTGGGATGTTATCGATTCCAGGGGACTTCCCTTCTTCAATTGCTTAATAGCTGTGTCTACTTCACACCTTAGTATTGGTGGGTCTTTATCTTGGTGTTCAGGGGGTTTGTTGGAAACTATGTTGGTATCTGGGCGTAGTGGGTAGTTATACAATCCCTCACAGTATTCTGCATTAGGCAGAAGCAGAACAAAGAAACAACCCTGGGTGACAAATGAGGTTCTTGACCCCTGCGACAAAAGAAGAGAACTTAAGAAGCAAAAGTTCACAAGTCAAGAAGCCAACAACAAGTACATGGATAGCCACAGAGAAGTGAGGAAAAAGATGAGAGAAGCCAAAGAAGCGTGGATAGAAGAACAATGCAACAACATCGAAGATGGAATGGCCAAGGGAAACAGCAAAACAGCTTACAACACTCTGAAAGCACTAACGAAAACCACACAGCCTAAAGCCTCTGTTATTGAAGACAAAGAAGGAAATCTTTTAACGGAAAACAATGCCATCCTCCAGCGCTGGACAGAATACTGTGAGGGAAAACAAAACTGTAATCAACAAAAGACTCTTTCAGAAACAAATCAACAAAGTCAAAGCCTTAATCCACTCAGTGAAGACAAACTATTACTCTGCTCAAGTTCTTGATGCTACGTCCATGAAATCTCTTTTTTCCCCTCACCTCAACTCTCCTCGGATCTGCAAAGGCTAGCCCTCTGCCTACTGTCCACAGCCACTCTGAACTTCCTGCTATATTTTCTTCATTCTTCTCTGACAAAGTCCGCAACATCTGCTCCAAACTGAATCAGACTTCTTTCCAACCTGTGCCTCCTGATCCCCAATTCACTGGCACTCCTCTCCTTTTCTTTCATCCAATAAGTGAGAAAGAAATCAAGAACATTCTGAAAGAAATGACAATAAAATCATGCGATCTCAATTCTGTACCTGCTTCTCTTTTCATTCAGTGCATTCCAAAGCTTATACCTACTATCACAAAAATAGTAAACTCATCACTTTTTTCCGGAAATTTTCCATCAGCTCTCAAAACTGTGATAGTCACACCTCTACTCAAAAAGCACAACCTCGATCCCAACATCCTGAAGAACTACAGACCTGTTTTTAATATGCCTTTTATCTCTGAAGTCCTTGAAAAAGTTAATCTGAAATAATTCAATAGCCATCTTCTTTCCAATAATCTCTTTCCCCCTCTCCAATCTGCCGATCGTGTCAACCACAGTACTGAAATAGCCCTGGTCCATACCTTAAACATGCTTCTCCATGCTGTTGACTTAGAGAAAATCTCCCTTCTCACTCTTCTTGACTTATTTGCTGCCTTTGACACAATAGACTTTTCAATACTTCTCTCCCATTTCCAAAACATGTTTAGTATGAAAGGCACAGCCCTCATCTGGTTTACTTCATACCTTACCAACCAAGTCCATACAGTTGCAGTAAACAAGATTCAGTCCGCACCTGCCAAACTGAAATGTGGTGTCCCTCAGGGATCAGTTCTGGGCCCTTGGAAGACTTCCAATGTTATACCTCTTCCAAAGAAACTCAATCCTACTCGGCCTAACGATTTTAGACCTGTAGCTGTCACATCACTTGTGATGAAAACATTAGAAAAGATGGTAAAATATCTCGTTCTCTCTGCCACAGAGAAAGACCTTGACCCACTACAGTTTGCGCACAGGTCCAGAAGGGGTGTCAAAGATGCCAAACTATTCATTTTGAACAAGCTGTACAGTCACTTGGAAACGCCTGATTCTCATGCCCGAATATTGTTTGCTGACTTTAGCTCAGCTTTCAATACAATACAGCCTCACATTCTGGTTAACAAACTACTTTCAAAATTTGACGTAGACAATCAACTTGTTCTTGGCTGATTGATTTTTTTACTGACAGGCCACAGCGTGTTTTCGCCAACAAAATATCTTCATCAGTTAGATATACCTGCACTGGTTCTCCTCAGGGCTGTGTCCTCTCGCCACATCTGTACATTCTATACACAGATGACTGCAGAAGCAACTATGAACATTCATTTCTGGTAAAATTTGCTGTTGACAGTGCTCTGTTGCCTCCTTTATCTGGGTCAGTCCTAGACCATAGTCCAGCCCTTACCGAGTTTGTACATTGGTGTGATGAGGCCTATCTGGAGCTAAATGTTTCAAAAACTAAATATCTTCCTATCGATTTCAAAAGATCGGAGCACTCTTCTGAGAATACCATCATCCAAAACCAAGAAGTTGAAAACGTTTTGAAATACAAATATCTGGGAACTGTTTTTGACCACAAATTAAATTGGGACGCTAGCACTGACCCTATTGTCAAAAAGGGGCAACAACGTGTGTATTTTCTAAGGAAGCTTAACTCATTTTTCGTTGACAAAAAGATTCTGTTTTACAAATCTTACATAGAGAGCGTTCTAAGTTTTGCTTTCATTTGCTGGTACAATAATCTTAGTATTAAGAATAAGAATGGTCTTCAGAGAATTGTGAGAATCTGCTCAAAAATAATTGGAGAAGAACAAAGAGATCTCAAGTCGTTTTATAATCAGCAGCTTGTACACAAAGCGACTGCCTCTGTTTTCAGAATTTCAATTGTTGCAATCAGGACGTCGTTTTCAATGCCACAACAGCAAAACAAACAGAAAAAGAAATTCATTTGTGCCAGTAGCCATCCGAGTTCTAAACTCACAACACTTTTTTCACTGCTCTGATGTGCATGTACTCATAGAATAACTATGTCATATTTTTGGCTTTTTTGATTTTTTTAATTGTTTATGAATTCATGTCTTCTAGTCAACTGTTTTAAAACATTACATTTACCAGTGTGTGTGTGTGTGTGTGTTGTGTGTGTGTGTGTGTGTGTGTGTGTGTGTGTGTGTGTGTGTGTGTGTGTGTGTGTTGCTTGTGTGTGTGGTGTTTGTGTGGAGAGAGAGAGAGAGAGAGAGAGAGAGAGGAGAGGAGAGAGAGAGAGGGGTGTGGATGGTGTGGGGGGAGGGGGGCGTGTTTATATGTATGCCAAGTGTGTGCATGTATAAGGGCGTGTGCAGGTGCATGCCTATATACATGCGTAAATAATAGGGGCTATGTCTTTTCTAGTCAAGGGTTTGAATAACATTGGGTCCATATATTGGTGGTGTGTATATGTTTGTGAGTGTATGTGTGTGAGTGTGTGTGTGTGTGTGTGTGTGGGTGTGGGGTGGGTGTGGGTGTGGGTGTGTGTATGTGCATGCACAGAAAGGTGCATTGTGGTATTTTTATTTGAAGGTATAATGTTTGAACAAATATGAAATGTAGCTATCATGTATCTTTTCATTATGGTTGGTATCAATATGCCTGTCAGTATTGTAATTGCCCTTCAGGGATGATTAAAGTGTTTTTGACTTGACTTGACTTGACTTGACTTGAATTGACTTCTTTTTACCCTCTATACTGCTCCACTGTCACATATAATAGACCGTCATCATATCAATTGTCATTTTTATGCCAATGACTCTCAGATTCAAAGCATTGATACACCTGAAAATCTACCTTCTCTCTTGACAAATATGACCAACTGCCTTCAAGATATCCAACACTGGATAATACAAAACAAGTTACAGCTAAAAAATGCAGATAAAACCGAAGCCATGCTTGTAGGCACCAAACACAAACTCTCCTCCACTTCAAAAACTTCAATAGAATTTGGTAATACCTCAGTTCTGCTACCCACTTCTCTGAAGTATCTAGGGGTTGTTGTGGACAACACACTCCCCATGCAAAAATTCATGACCCACACCTGTCAGTCATGCTACTATCAACTACGGCATATTAATGCAATTCGAAAGTACCCGTCCACTGATGCAACATCCAAACTTGTCACTTCTCTTATTCTTTCATGTCTGGACTATTGCAATTCTCTTTTGGCTGGTCTGCCAGCATAATCTATCCACTCCCTTCAACGTATACAAAACTCTGCAGCTCATCTGGTCCTCAGAGAGAAAAAATCTGAGCACATTACCCCTCTCTTGCAATCTCTCCACTGGCTGCCCATACCACAGAGAGTACACTACAAGATCATTACCCTCTGTTACAAATGTCTCCACAAAACTGCACCTTCCTACCTCTGTGAATGTCTTGACTTGTACACACCTTCTGGCTCCCTCCACTCCCCCGCAGATACTTTGTCCTTAAGAATACCTAGATTCAACCTATCTACTATTGACCGCCACTCTTTATCTGTTACTGATCCATCGATCTGGAACTACCTACCTCTGTCCATTCGGCAAAAGTCTACTTATGACACTTTTAAATCCAACCTCAAGACACACTTATTTCAAACCTAAGATATTCTCCTTCTGTTTCCATCTCTTATCTGTCCCTGCCTTCAACATCTTCCTGCAAAAGTGAATAGCCTAACATTTATAAGTGTGTGTGTGTACCTGTGTGTGTATGTGTGTGTGTGTGTGTGTGTGTGTGTGTGTGTGGTGTGTGTGTTGTGTGTGTGTGTGTGTGTGTGTGTGTTGTGCGTGATGCTGTGTGTTTGTTCCTTGTATATAATTGTGTATTGATTGTTGTGTGTTGTTAGTAAATGGTTTGGTTTGTTTTGTACGATTAGCACATTATTGTTTTTAATTATCATTATATTATAATTTTTATTGATTCTTTGTTTTCTAGTAAATCAGACTTTTTTGTTTTTAAATTTATGATTAAAATTCGATTGTTATTATTTATTATTATTATTATTTATTTTATTATTATTATTTTATTATTATTATTATTATTATTATTATTTTATTGTTTTTTTATTATTTGTTGTTATTATTATTATTGTTATTGTTGATTTTATATTTTATTATTATTATTATTGTTTTATATTATTATTATTATTAATGATGATGATGACAATGATGACATTGATGACAAAAGATGACTATGACAAGGAGGATGAGGATAAGGATGAAAGTCATCACTGCTGTGCAGCTGACAGAGTGTGAGGGCAAGAGCAAGAATCTCGTGTGCTGCTTCAAAAACCAATGTAACACCAGACATAGCTGCTGTAAGAGAGGGGGACGCTTCCGTGTGTGCTATCGTGGACTATGTGGTACGTTCTTCTGTGTCTGTCCATCTGTCTGCTTGTATGTCTCTCTGTCTGTGCATGTGTCTGTGCATGTGTCTGTCTGTGCATGTTTCTGTCTGTCTGTCTGTCTGTCTGTCTGTCTGTCTATCTGTCTGAATGTCTGTTTATGCATGTGTCTTAATCATCTTCTTCTCTCTCTCTCTCTCTCTCTCTCTCTCTCTCTCTCTCTCTCTCTCTCTCTCTCTCTCTCTCTCCTCTCTCTCTCTCTCTCTCTCTCTTCTTTATATATATATATATATATATATATATATATATATTGTGTATATTTATGTGTGTGTGTGTGTGTGTGTATCTAAGTTTTCTCTATATGTTGGTCTCTTGTATGGTCTCTGTTTCATTATCATTTTTTTCATCATGGTCTTTATTATTTCTTTTAATGTCAGCTTTCTAAAATGAAAGGACGCCATTGATTACTTTCGCCAGTTTTTCTTCACATGATTCCTAAAATGCATGCTTTGTTCCAGTGAGCAACCAAACAGAGGAAAGACAAAGAGACAAAAAAACACACAGACAAAACCAACAAAAAACCCAAACAAAAAACAGACATCCAAACAAACAAACAAACAACAGACAGATAGACAGACAGACAGCCAAAAGGATCCCAATCTCCCGCAGTACCAGGTCTGCTATCCCTGTTCCCAGCAGTCACTGTCTGCTTCCCATACTGCAGAACTGCATCACGGACTTGTCACACTGCTGACTTAGCACTTTGTAGTCAGGACTTTTCCATGAACATGATGGTCATGTAACATATACTTCTGTAGTTTTATCTTGATCTGCCAACTTTGGCGTGCTGTGTGGTGTGTATGTGTGAGTGTGTGTTGTGTGATGTTTGGTGTGTGTGTGTGTGTGTGTGTGTGTGTGTGTGTGGTTGTGTGTGTGTGTGTGTGGTGTGTGTGTGTGCGTACCCGCGTGCCTGCATGCATGTGTGTGCTGTGTGTATGTGTGTGCGCTTGCCTGTGTGTGTATGCGAATGATGCAAGAGCACTTGATTCCAGAGTGAGGCATAGTGTTTAATGTCTGTATTCTTGTCTGTCTGTCTGTCTGTCAGTCTGGCTGTGATTCAGTACCAAAGCACATACCTGGATAAGGCTCGTGCTGAGGAGGAGGAGCCTGAGCAAATTGATGGCCAACCACTCGGGACATGAAGAAGACAGTCAGATGAGGACCCTCCCCTCCATACCCTAGACTTGGACCAAATAGGTCATCTCTTATGGCTGGGGGAGTCA
>CM060335.1:918629-923629 GCA_030674155.1 Stramonita haemastoma
GCACACACACATACACACACACACATACACACACAAGCGAGCGGGCGAGATATAGATAGATAGATAGATAGATAGATAGATAGATAGATAGATAGATAGATAGATAGATAGATAGATAGATAGATAGATAGATAGATAGATAGATAGATAGATAGATAGATATAGATATATATCGCCCGCCCGCTCTCTCTCTCTCTCTCTCTCTCTCTCTCTCTCTCTCTCTCTCTATGTATATATATATATATATATATATATTTATATATATATATATATATCTGTGTGTGTGCCTGCCTGCCTGCCTGCCTGCCTGACTACCTGCCTGCCTGTCTGTCTGTCTGTCTGTCTGTCTGTCTGTCTGTCTAGTCTGTCTGTGTTTATATTGATACATATGGGTGTGAGTGTATGCAAAAAAGTGTATCAAACTCGTGTCTCTCTTTAAAATAAACAACAAACAAACTCTCCAAGGTCGGTCACATGCGGTCATCTCGTCAACCACAACCACACGTGAATCAGCGGTCAGAAGAGGGAATAACTTTCTACTCTCTCACGAGGTGGAGGAAGGCAGATGTTTTATTAGTGTTTTAACATCACCCACACACACACACACCAGGAAATGGTATTCTTCCTTTCCTCATACACAGACAGACAGACAGTGTTGTGTGGAAAACCAATACAAACAGTCCTCCACACCCCTTTGCTGGTTTTGCTTCAGGGCTTTCTTTTGATTCTTCCTCACTATGTTTTTTTCTTTAAAGTCATAGGAGTTGTTACATTTCGAGAAAATGGTTTTGTGTGAATGTGTGTGTGTGTGTGTGTGTGTGTGTGTGTGTGTGTGTGTGTGTGTGTGTGTGTGTGTGTGTGTGTGTGTGTGTGTGTGTGTGTGTATGTGTGTGTGTGTTTGTGTGTGTATTTGTGTGTTTTTTAAATGTTGGTCTCAAGTGTGGGTGGGGGTGTGGAGGTGTGTGTGTGCGTGTGTGTGTTCACACGCACGTGCAAACATGCACACGAACGTGTGTGCGTGTGTGTCTGTGTGTATGTACACATGTGTGTGTGCGTGGGTGTGCGCATACATGTATGTGCTCGTGCCTTTGTGTGTGTGTGTGTGTGTGTGTGTGTGTGTGTGTGTGTGTGTGTGTGTGTGTGTGTGTGTGTGTGTGTGTGTTCGCGCTCACACGTGTGTGTAAGTGTGTGTGTGTTTGTGTGTATGTGTGTGTATATGTGTGTGTATGAATGTATGTGGGTCTGTTTATTGTATATGTATGCATGCGTGCATGTTTGCATGTGTACACACACACGCACATACACACACACACATACACCACGCGCACTCGCGTGAGCTTGTGTATACACGAGTACGTCAGAGATCATAATATCATACTCAGTAGACACACCCACACCCTCACACACACACACACACACACACACACACACACACACACACACACACACACACACACACACACACAAACACACACACACACACACACAAACAAATACACACACACACACACAAACACACACACACACACACACACACACACACACACACACACACCACACACACACACACACACACACACACACACACACACACACACACACCACACGCACACACACACTCAAACACACATTAAATCTCTCGTATTTCTCAATATCACTGAATGAGAATCAAGTCGCCACAGTAAGCGAGATCCTGATATCTGTCCATCCTCCCCCCAAAAACAACAACAACAACAACAACAAAACAACAACAAACAAACACACACACAAAAAAACCCAGAAAAACAACAACCCTTTCCCCTCAAAACTAACCACCGGTACAAAACCAAAAAAAAAAACCCAACACACACCCACATCAATCCTGTTCCGCTTTTCGTAAGAGTAGGCCATCGTGTGCCGGTGGGAACAGATGACAAGATTTACAAAACTGCATACACACGGGGACCGGATGAAAAAAAAGCACATGATTGCTTATTCTGTTATCCTCGATATAAAAGAATAAATAAATAAATAAATAAATAAATAAATTGTAGGACTGTTGAGAGTATTACATTGACCAGACTGAGAGTGTTTGGTAGAGATTTCCAGATGACTGGAGGAGAAAAACGGTGACTTAGAGAGGAGAAAACAAGAGGAGGACCACCCACCATGTGTGTGAGTGATGGATGGAGCCAGGCAGTGTCTTTGTCTGTGTTTCCTGAAGGGGAAAATTATTCCTTGTGTCACGTGCATGACCCCAACTCGCCACTTTGACCTGTTTTGTTGGGTGGTTTTTGTTTCAGTTGTAGTAGGTTTGTTTGGGTTTTTTTATTGGGAGAGAGAGAGGGGGGGGAGAGAGAGAGGGGGGGGGGGAGGAGAGGAGAGGAGAGAGAGAGAGAGAGAGAGAGAGAGGGAGAGAGAGAGGAGAGAGAGGAAGAAGAAGACAGACAGACAGACAGAAGACACAGAGAGAGAACATGAACTGAACATGAACTAGATTTATTCTTCATGGCCACCAGCCCCAAGAATGGGGTAAACAAGCATAGCAAGCAATAATGCAAATAAATAAAACTCATGACATATATGGCAACTGCAAACATTCAGTGTGAACATCATAGACACAGAGAGAGAGAGAGGAGAGAGAGGAGAGAGAGAGAGAGAGAGAGAGAGAGAGAGAGAGAGAGGAGGGGGGGGTATTGGTGTGTGTGGGAGGTGGGGGGGGGGTGTGGATGTGTGGGTGTGAGTGTAGGTGGGTGGGTATTGGAGTGTGTGTGTGTGTGTGTGTGTGTGTGTGTGTTTGTGAGTATGTGTGTTTGTGTGTGTATGTGTGTATGTGTGTGTGTTTGTCTTTGTGTGTGTGTGTGTGTGTGTGTGTGTGTGTGTGTGTGTGTGTATGTGTGTGTGTGTGTGTGTGTGTGTGTGTGTGTGTGTGTGTGTGTGTGTGTGTGGTGTGTGTGTATGTATTGGAGGGAGTGTGTGTGTTGGAGGGAGTGTGTGTTGGAGGGAGTGTGTGTGTATGTGTGTGTATGTTGGAGTGTGTGTGTGTGTGTGTGTGTGTGTTTGTGTGTGTATGTGTGTGTGTTGGAGTGTCCGTGTGTGTATGTGTGTGCGCGTGCGTGTGTGTGTATGTTGGAGCGTGTGTGTGTGTGTGCGCGGACGCGCGGTGTGTGTGTGTGTTGTTGTTGTTCTTCAGTTTAACGTCCTTCCACTAAATAGTGATATCAGACTGGCAAGTGTGTGAGTGTGTGTGTGAGTGCGTGTGTGTATTCGTGTGTGTGTGTGTGTGTTGGATTGTGTGTGTGTGTGTGTGTGTGTGTGTGTGTGTGTGTGTGTGTGTGTGTGTGTGTGTGTGTGTGTGTGTGTGTGTGTGTGTGTGTGTGTGTGTGTGTTTGCTAAAAGAAAAAAAGTTGACGTTAAAAGCATTCTGAAATTCCAGATATGCGGTCGCGCTCGTGGTATTCAACAAAGTCTGAGAATGGTCACTTTCAGCTGTAGTCCATACACGTGATCTACTGACAAAAAAGAAATGCATATCACGTTTACTGAACATCACGTCAAATCAGTACCACCACTCCTACAAATGTCGATCTGAGATAATGCTTTCGTGTATGGCAGAAATGCACCTCTAAGAACTTAAACTGAGAACAACAACAACAAAATTCTATTAAAAAAAAAGAGTAGAAAGTTCTTTTTGTGATCGCAACTGAGAACAATGCAATCGAATTTCACTCTTGCTCTGATAGAATTTATTGCAACTGTGTGTGTAGGTTCAGGAATTGCTGAAAGATTTCGAGACCTATTTGTCCTTCATAGGGCCGGGATAGCTCAGTGGTCAGAGCACTTGCTTTCCCCCTGCCAAGGTTAAGCAGCATCGTGAGTTGTTTAACAATTGGATGGGTGACCGTTTGCGCACCTTGGTTTCAGCACAGTCCTCCCAGTTCACCCAGCTGTCAATGGGTACCTGCCCTCTTTAGGTAAAGCAGCGAGGGAGAGGAGATGGGCGCCGCCCTCAACATGCTGGCTTCTAGAAAAGCTGAGGTCTCTGATGCTTCGCTCCCTTACGACCACATTGGTTATCGGTCACCTTTACCTTTTACCTTTTTATTTTCCTTCTCTTTTACTTGATTTTTTGACGTGTTATTCTTTGACTTGTTAAAATTTCACGGAGTTTTTGACATGTTCTTTTTTATATATTCGGATTATGTAGACTTACTATCGTCTTGTACTGGGATATATGGATTTAACTTTTATTGGAATGTTGAAAAAAAAGCAACAATTTGATATCTAGATTGATTTTATTGTTACCTATTTTATTCTTCGTATTTTATGGAGCAGTTCTGTTTTTAATCAAGGTAGCTTTTCGGAGGTTCTTTATGAAGCCTTCTATTTGATTCGTCTTTCCTCTGTTGTTTTTGCAATGCAGATTTCATGAAGGCGTCATCTTTTCTTCTGTTTACTTTATTGGAATTTTACCAAGGGGCTACTTTCCTCTTTATACAAATATGATAAAATTGTTCTCCTTGTTACATGGATCTATGAAGTTCTTTTTTTTTTGAATTCTAAAGAGTTTGTATACTAGTGGGAGAGGGGGGTGGGCTGGTATATTGCAGAAACCCAAAAAAGAAAAATGAATGTACAAACTCCATCAAATCTTAAATGAAGAAAATCTTATGATTTTATAAAAACCCGAATTATGAAAGGAATAGTGTTTCCATAAAATTAAGCCAGAATTTTTTTTTTTAATTTCAGAAAGTCCAAATGAGAAAAAAAACGAACAAAAACTGTACACAATTTTAAGACAAAAGATTAAACTTACTTTATATTATCCAAATAAAGAAAAAGATGACAATTTCAAAGTCTAAAAAACACAAATGAATATTCCCTATAATCAACTTTTTTAAAAATTCACAACTGAAAGTTGCAAAGAGACTGAACAACCCCATCTGCCCCGGACACAAGGCGCCTGATATGTTTCCCACAGGGATGATTTGAGAAAGCTAGTGTTTACTGATACAGGAACT
>CM060335.1:941129-943629 GCA_030674155.1 Stramonita haemastoma
GTACTGAAATCAAGCTGTGCAAACGGGCACCCATTCAATTGGTAACCCCGCTCGATGCTGCTTAAGCTTAGCTGGGGGAAGACGAACGATCTGACCACTCAGCTATCCCGTCCCCGAGCAAATAAATGACCGTTTTACAGACCATAAAGCGAATAGAAACAATCAAAAAGCAAACAAACAAAAAAAGAAACACACAAGCACAAAAATACAACGTATGGAAAATAGCATCCAATCGATGACACAAATATCTCAGGTCATGCAATAAAGCACAAGACTTTTTTTTTAAGTCTCAGAAGCATACATGAAAGCATTTTAATGTGTGCGTAACGGTGTACTTTTGTGATACGGTGTCTGCCAGAAACGGTGACATAGAATCGGGCAAAACGAACTTGTTGTGTTGTGCTGTAAATAAGGATGCCAAGATAAAACAAGAAAACTGGCCAACAAAAAGCAAAGAAAAACAGAGACAAAGGAAACAAAAGGAGTGTTGGTTTGAGGACTGACCACACATATCACACTAGCGTACACAAGTAATCACACACGCACACACACCACACACACACAACACACACACACACACGCACATGTACACACACACACACACAATTATATATATATATATATATATATATACATACAAAAAGGAAACCTCCGTCAGTGCCAGAATTACAGAACGATCAGCCTCATTAGCCACACCAGCAAGATCATGTTAAGAATGATACTGAACAGACTCAAAAAGGAGGCGGAAGAGCACCTGGCAGAAGAACAAGCTGGGTTCAGGGCAGGAAGGAGCACGGTAGAACAAATTTTCAGTTGCCGAATCCTGATGGAGAAGCATCTGCAACATCAGAGGGACTTGCTACACAACTTCATTGACTTCAAGAAGGCCTTTGATAGAATGTAGCATGCAGGCCTTTGGCAAGTCCTCAGGAAGTTTGGCATTGAGGAGGGTCTCATCCAGATCATAGAAGCGCTGTACAACACCTCCAGCTGTGCAGTTCTCCTCAACGGCCAAGTAGGAGACTACTTCAAGACTACAGTCGGCGTCCGTCAGGGCTGCTTGCTCTCTCCAACTCTCTTTAATCTATTCCTGGAGAACATCATGAGGGAAACACTTTACGACTTCCACTCTACCATCTCAATAGGAGGGCGACCAATTAACAACCTGCGCTTTGCTGACGATATTGATCTCATGGGAGGCAGCAACAAGGAACTCCAAGACCTTACCAACAGACTGGTAGACAGAGCAGGCGCATAATTATGGGATGGAAGTCAGCACGAAAAAGAGTAAAGTATTGGTCAACAGTGCAAACGACACCACAGCACAGATCTACATGAATGGCCAGCAGCAGGAAGAAGTAGACGCTTTCAAATATCTTGGCGCTACCCTCACGAAAGATGGACGCTCCACCACAGAGATCAAGACCAGGCTAGCCATGGCAACATCAGCTATGGCAAAACTGAACAAGATATGGAGAAGCGACAACATCAGCTTCAAAACAAAAGTCAAATTGTTCAGATCCCTGGTCATCTCCATCTTGCTCTACGGCTGCGAAAGTTGGACAATGACCGCTGAAACCACCAAGCGGATCCAGACGTTCAAGACAAAATGCTTCAGGCGACTGCTTGGAATTTCCTGGAAGGATAGGAAAACAAACACCTTTGTGCGAAGTCAAGTCGCACTGATCTGGCCCTCAGGAACCCCTACTAGCCACTGTCAAGAAAAGGAAGCTGGCATGGTTCGGCCATGTCACACGCGACAACACCCTCCCCAAGACAGTCCTACAAGGAACGCTAGAAGGTGGCAGACGCCGAGGCAGACAAACCAAAAGCTGGATGGATAACATCAAGGAGTGGACCCACCTGGACAGTCCAACACTCATTCGGAAGGCGGAGGACAGGGCTGGATGGCGACGGCTGGCTGCAGAATCGTCTCTCATGTCTCCTCCACGACCATCCCGATCATGAGAAAAGAAGAAGAAGGAGAATGCATACATACATACATACATACATACATACATACATACATACATACATACATACATACATACATACATACATACATACATACATACATACATACATACATACATACATACATACATACATACATACATATATATATATATATATATATATATATATATATATATATATATATATATATATATATATCCTGTGCGGTCGTATGGGAGCGAGGCGTCATAGACCTCAGCTTCTCCAGGGACCAGCATATTGCGAGCGGCGCCCATCTCCTCTTCCGCGTTGCTTTACCTTCCCTGACCCTAAAGAGGGCAGGTACCTATTTGATTAACATCTGGGTAAACTGGGGGACTGGACAGAAACCAAAGCGCGCAAACGGTCACCCATCCACTTGGTAACCACGCTCAATGCCGCTTAACCTTAGCTTGAGGAAAGCTAGTTCTCAAACCACTGAGCCATCCCATACACATCAAAAACATATCCCACTTTGGTTCAAACACTAGGCCAGCTATGACAA
>CM060335.1:948629-951129 GCA_030674155.1 Stramonita haemastoma
GATTCACCGATTGTGCCTACGTTTAAGACGTTTACATACACGTAATCAAACAATATGAACTAAATAACTATATTATTTGTGTAGTAAATGGTATCCAAAGCAGTTGGGGATAATAAGGGGTGGGTGTGGGGAGGGGAGGGGTAGAGGGGCAGAATGACTGAGAGACCAGATGGTTAGAAGGACGTCATTATGGAAGGTTCGTGTGAAACAGGCTGTTGTGGACAACATTCGCCAGCCTCCAGGAAAAGAACTGACGTGAGTGGAACAAGATGGCTGTTTGTCTTTGGGCAGTGTGGTGTGTGTGTGTGTGTGTGTGTGTGTGTGTGTGTGTGTGTGTGTGTGTGTGTGTGTGTGTGTGTGTGTTGTGTGTGTGTGTGTGTGTTGTGTGTGTGTGTGTGTGTGTGTGTGTGTGTGGTGATGGTGGAGGGAGGGAGGAGGGAGAGGGGGGGTTGTCCTCTATCATCATCGTAATCCATCAGACTGACTGCTTGTATTGGCACTCTATTATTCCGGTGTTGATACGAAAAACTACACCCCCATCCATGATTTGAAAACATTCCATAAATCATTGCTTGTAATAGGATGTCGATCCACGATCTTTCAGCCAAGAATTCACTGTTCTAACAATTGAACAATGACAAGAGGAAAATATTGTACAATTCCTGTAGTCCTGCAGTAGTTTCTTTTGTCACTTGAGCTGTGAAAAATGTATGTAGTTCAAATTCAATTCAAATTCAAATTCAAAATACAAAACCCAGAGAAATTCCGGCGGGTTACGAGCCATACATAAAAACAGTAAACATGTAAAAAAATAATAAATAAATAAATAACATCAAGGATATTTAGCACAACACGGGTTCTGAACATCAGCACGCACCATTCACAATATAAAGAGCATCTACAATATCAGCAATGCCTCAACCAGTCACAAGCTCATCCAAGTAAAATTAATCAGTTTCATTGTCTTCAAATTATTCCCTAGAATCACTCATGCCTGCGAAACTTTTTAGTTTAAACGTGCTGTTTCATAAGAAAATGAAAACTGTATCATTAAGCAACACGTCACATTAGCTTTAGCAAGAACTTTTCTTTTTTTAGAGTTTTCTTCGTGATCAAAACAGCTAGCACCTAAAAACATGACCATTGTCTTAAGAGCACCACAGGGGCAAGAACCCGTGTGCAAGTCACAGCACTCACGAAGACAAGGTTATGTTGGATTTTTTTTCTAACATTTCATGATTTTTAGCCAATGACATAAATATAAAAAAGGTATTTGACATTCATAATCCACCTTCTATATACAAAAAATATAAACGGAGTGGTATAAAGACTTTGTCAGGTCTGCATGCGCTCTGACCTGGAAGATATTTCATCCTTTTTTGTTCTCTCTTAGCTGCCCCCACAGACTCGAGTGTATCTGTGATGTATTTCAGAGAACAAAGCAGCAATGCAGTAACTGCAATGACAACACCATCAGCAGTAGCAACAGCAACAACAATACAAATAAACAACATAGGCTGGATGATTTATTTTTAAACCATTTTTTATTCAAGTTCATTATATTGTGCATTGTTATTTATTAGAACAGCATGATTTTTTGTTGTAAAGAAAAAAAGCTGTGAAAAAAATGTTTACAAAAAGGAGAAGGAAAAGAGTGAATGATTAGTTTGATAGATTGTGTACCAAAAAAATTGGATTAAGAGTAAATGTGAGCTTGAGAAGGTAGCTGAAGCTCTGGTCATTGACAGATCATATTTTACTTTTATTTTATTCAATTCTTTTATTTCATTCTTGTATTTTCTTCTTCTGTTTTATTCTTTTATATCGAGTATAATGGATTAAGCACTCATGTGTTTTTTTTACATCCAGTCCCCGTCTGTATACAGTTTTTGTAAATCGTGTCATCTGTTCCCACCGGCACACGATGACCTACTCTTACGAAAAGCGGAACAGGATTTAACGTGTGCGCAAGATGTTCTGCATGCGTTCGCACACCGGAGCCTCAATTTATAGTCTCATCCGAAGGACTTTGGGGGAGGGGAGAGTGCAGTCAGCACTGATGTTAACTACAGGGGAAAAAATCACCTCGAACGGGAATCGAGCCCGGGTCGTCGAATTGCGGGCGCAATGTTCTGACCACTAGGCTATCCCGTCCCCCATAAATCGGATGTTCGTGCCAAAAAGATTGCAGCTGATCATTCAGAAGTTCTACCAAAGAACCGATACTGAGAGAAACAACTTGCAGATAGAAGGAAAAAAGTAGCGCAGGCAGAAAGGGAGGGGTGGGGGTGAGGGTCGGGGAGTGGCAGGAGGAGGGGGAGGGGGAGAGGAGGGGGAGGGGTCACTATAATCATAATCTGTCAGGCTTCTTGCCTGTATTGGCACTCCTTTTCCACGTCCGGTGTTGTGGTGAACAAAATACCCCCCGTAAAAAATCTAACACTCCTTGAATTAAGAGATTTGTGTTGTTGTTTTTTATCTGCATAATCGTGTAACTTGC
>CM060335.1:961129-971129 GCA_030674155.1 Stramonita haemastoma
ACAGACAGACAGACAGACAGATAGATAGATAGATAGATAGATAGATAGATAGATAGATAGATAGATAGATAGATAGATAGATAGATAGATAGATAGATAGATAGATAGATAGATAGATAGATAGATAGTCTTTTATATCTTCCTACTCTTACGAAAAGCGGAACAGGATTTAACGTGTGCGCAAGAATGAAGGGGTGAGGGAGGGAGTGTGGGAACTTTAGGATGTAGAAGACTACTGCTTTATGAAAGTGTTATAAATTGTATTTTTCGTTGGGTGTTTTTTTTTGGAGGCGGGGGGGTTATTTTATTGTGGGGCGGGAGGTTTCGGGTGGGGTGCGGGGTCGGTGGGTGGGGGGACTTACTCTTCCAGACTGAATCTACGAGATGGTGAGATGAATATTTTGGTGTGTGTGTGTGCGCGCGTGTGTGTGTGTGTGTGTGTGTGTGTGTGTGTGTGTGTGTGTGTGTCTGTCTGTCTGTCTGTCTGTCTGTCTGTCTCTGTCTCTGTCTGTGTGTTGTGTTGTGATGTGTTGTGTAGTGTTGTGCTGTGATGTGGTGTGTGGTTTTTTGTGTGTTTGTGTGTTTGTGTGTTTGTGTGTGTGTGCGTGCGTGCGCGCGCGTGTATGTGTGCGCACACGTTGGGGAGGGGTGGGGGTGTTGCCATCTTGATGACGGAGATGGGGCGAGGTGGGGGTTAGTTCAAATTCTGACAGAATTCCTCGCTTAGAAAACAAGCACGTCCAGTCTAGACCATTAGACCCCCAAATGAATCCACACACCACGGTTATTAATCTACAGAACATGTCATATTTATCACTACATGAATTAAATGTCATCAGTTTTGAGAGGGAGGAAGGGGGAGAAGGGGAAAGTATAGCCTGGTGGTTTAGAGCGTTCTCTTAGCAGATGAACAGGTGACATTTGCAAAACTGCATACACATGGGGACTGGATGTAAAAAAAAAATAGCACATGAGTGCTGATTCGATTATCCTCGATATAAAAGATTAGTTTTGTTTTTTAAATGTGATTGAACTTATCGAGGTCCAGGATACCGAGGCACCCATTTGAAGGGATTCCCCCATCTCCCCCTCCCTCTTTTAATTTTTTTTTGATAAATTTTTCTTTTATATCAAGGATTATGGAGTAAACACTCGTGTGCTTTTTTTTAACATCAAGCCCCCGTGTGTATGCAGTTTTGTAAATCTTGTCTTTTGTTCCCACCGGCACACAATGGCCTACTCTTACGAAAAGTGGAACAGGATTTCACGTGTGCGCAAGATGTTCTGTGTGCGTTTGCACACGGTGCCTCGGTTTATAGTCTCATCCTCAAGGTGTTAAACACGTTAAGCGAAGGAACTGGATAGCCTGGTGGTTAGAGTGCTACACTCGTGAACTGTTCACCCAGGCTGGAATCTCCTTCAAGAGGATTTTTCCTCTGGAGTTAACATCAGTGCTGACTGAATGGATTACGAAATTTACAAAACTACATACACACATGGATTATGTGTAAAAAAGCACATGGGGGCTTATACCATTATATTCGGTATGAAAGAATTATATATATATATATATATATATATATATATATATATATATATATATATATATATATATATATATATATATGTATATATATATATATATATATACATAAATACAAATAAAGAAAAACATGGTAAAAAAAATGTAAGGAATACCATCTACAAAAGGTAGACAAACTGAGGGAGAGAATGAATGGTTAATGGAGGGGCGAAAACACAAAGCGGAACAAGGTACTATGAAGTAGAAGAAGCACACAAAAAAACACTAGAAACAGACGAACTCAGGACAGAAAGTAACAAAAAAAGGAAATAAAGAAAAGGAAAGCAATATATTAATCAGAAATCTATTAACAGCGGTTTTTTTTTTCCATTTCGGCACCACTTAAAACATCCAGAGACAATTATCACTCATTCATAGGCAAGAACTGTTCTGCTTCTAGCGAATAACAAGGAAAGTCAATCAAAAGAAACACTACTTTTCTTTTCTCTTGGGGACGGGATGGCTCAGTGGTCAGAGCACTCGCTTACCCCAAGCTAAGGTTAAGCAGCATCGAGCGTGGTTACCTGGATGGGTGACCGTTTGCACAATTTGGCTTCAGTACAGTCCCCCAGTTCACCCAGCTGTAAATGGGTACCTGCCCTCTTTAGGGTCAGAGAAGGTAAAGCAGCGAGGGAGAGGAGATGGGCGCCGCCCTCAACATGCTGGCCCCTAGAGAAGCTGAGATCTCTGATGCCTGGCTCTCTGAAGACCACATAGGTCATGGAACACTTTTACCTTAACCTACCTTTTAACGTTCTCTTTATACTATTTCTATTCCACGAGGGAATTGATAGCAGTTAATAAAAGGTATACAAATATTAAGCCATGCCTAACAAAGGAAAAGGTTTCCCATAACCTGTGTGGTCGTAGGGGAGCGAGGCGTCAGAGACCTCAGCTTCTCTAGGGGCCAGCATGTTGAGGGTGGCGCCCATCTCCTCTCCCTCGCTGCTTTACCTTCCTTGACCCTGAAGAGGGCATGTACCCATTTACAGCTGGGTGAACTGGGGGAACTGTACTGTAGCGAAGGCGCGCAAACAGTCACCCATCCAATAGGTAACAACGCTCGACACTGCTTAACTTGACTAGGGGAAAGCGAGCGCTCTGACCACTGAGCTATACGTCAAGCCATGCATACTGAGAGATATTGCACAACGTGAACTAACATATAGAATAGTGTGTACTAAGACATATTGATTTTTTTGTTTATGAATGATTATTGATCAGTGTCTGCCAACAAATGTAAGACTGTATGTCCTAACATATCATGAAATAGAGTACAAAAAAAGATACCAAACAATGTGTACAATCTGATATTAAACCGTATGCACTAGCATATCTCCAGTAATGTGTACTTACGGATACTTTGTTTTAAAGAGTATGTACAAACACGTGAAATGGTGTACTGAAACCACATAGAAACCACACAAAACTCACACAGAAACCACACCAAAACCACAGACAGACAGACCACACAAACAGACCACACAGAGAGGCCACACAAAGGCCACACACAGAGACACAAACACAGCACTGCTATCGGTGACGCAGGAAGGAAGGGAGATAGAGGCTGTTTTTCTTTCGGCATATGGGACCATGGGTGAACAGGATCCATCATCATCAGGATTGTACTATCCAGCCTTCCTCTTTAAGCACAGGTGCTGGGCAAAAATAATACCACCCCTCTCAAATTTCAGACCAGTTGGTACCCACGCACGCACGCACGCGCGCACACACACACACACACACACACAAGCACGCATGCATGCACGCACGCTCTAACGCAAGCACGGTACGCACTCACATTCGTATACATGCACGCACGCATGCATGCACTCACGTACGCGCGGACGCACGCACACACACACACATACACACACGCACGCACGCACGCACGCACGCACGCACGCACGCACGCACGCACGCACACCTTTGAAATAAAATGTACCCAAAACTTTTTCCTTTATCCACTTGATCGTGAGTGATAGTTTGGATGCTAGTCTCTCAAATGAGACGATGAGCCGAGGTCCTGTATGCAATACGCATTAAGGTCAAGTAAATTTTTTTTAAACCACGGCAACAATACCGTTATCTCTGGCAAAATTTAGAAAAGGAACCCAAATTTCACACAGAGAAATTTGCAGTGTCCTAAAACGTTGTATATAATACAATACAGTTCAATAAAATGCACTACAACACAATGATAAAAAAAATATTAGAAGTACGATACGACATCATACAATGCAATACAATACAACATAACTCCACTCAACAAAACAAAATATAACCTAACAAATACCACACAACACAATCCAATACAACAGAACACAATACAATACAATACAACACAATACAATACATTGCAATACAACAAACAAAAACACAATATAGTACCAAACAATACAACACAATATACTACAACGCACCACAAAACAACACAAGACAACACAATACAATACACGACAACACAACGCAATGCAATACAACACAATACAATACCGGTCGAAGAGATTTTTCCTCTAGAGTTAACATCAGTGCTGACTCCACTTCCCCAAAAGTCTTTCGGATGAGACTAAAAACCCAGACCTTTGTGCGAACGCACGCAGAACATCTTGCGCACACGTTAAATCCTGTTCCGCTTTTCGTAAGAGTAGGCCATCGTGTGCCGGTGGGAGCAGATGACATTTACAAAATTGCATACACACGAGGACTGGATGTAAAAAAAAAAGCATATGATTGCTTATTCCATTATCCTCGATATAAAAGTATAAATAAATGAATAAATGAATAAAATAAATAACAGTACAGTACAACACAACATAATACAAAATACAAGGTTGAGCCTTACTGGGCCGCTGGTTGCAGTAGTGTATTCCCCTCCTCCTTTCAATCGCGATGCTCCTAACAAAAATTAAATTTAATGTTGCCACAACAGGTTTCAATTTTTTTTTGTTGTAAAACACTGTGGGTTTTAATAATTAGCAAATCAATTAGAAAACACTCCCACTCTTCTAAGCAAAAAAAAAAACAAAACCCAACAACAAAATGTTGAGATAATGATGTATGGCTGACATAAAGTTTGAAAACAATCTGAGCAGGAAGGGAGAGAGAGAGAGAGAGAGAGAGAGAGAGAGAGAGAGAGAGAGAGAGAGAGAGAGAGGGGGGGGGGGGGGAGAGAAGAGGAAGAGAGAGAGGGGAGAGGGAGGGAGGGAGGGAGGGGGGAGACATAGATAGATAGATAGATAGATAGACAGACAGACAGACAGACAGACAGACAGACAGACAGACAGAGACAGACAGACAGACAGGTAGGTAGATAGATAGATAGATAGATAGATAGATAGATAGATAGATAGATAGATAGATAGATAGATAGATAGATAGATAGATAGATAGATAGATAGATAGATAAATAGAGGCAGGCAGGCAGGCAGGAGACAGACAGACAGACAGAGACAGAGAGATAGAGAGGGAAAAAGAGAGAGACAGATAGATAAGCAGACAGGCAGACAGACAAACATATAGATAGACAAGTGGACGGACAGACATAGAGAGAAGGAGAGAGAGAGGACAGAGAGACAGACAGATATACAGACAGAGATACACAGAGATAGAGATAGATAGATAGATAGATAGATAGATAGATAGATAGATAGATAGATAGACAGACAGACAGACAGACAGACAGACAGACAGACAGACAGACAGACAGACAGATAGATAGATAGATAGATAGATAGATAGATAGATAGATAGATAGATAGATAGATAGATAGAGAGACAGAGACAGAGACAGAGACAGAGATAGAGACAGACAGACAGACAGACAGACAGACATAGAAATATAATGAGAGAGGGAGATAAAAAAAAAAAAAACAGACAGATAGACAGACATAGAGACAAAAACACAAAGAGAAAGAGAAAGGTAATTTGTCCAAAATCATCTGTCACACCGAATACTTTTTTTTTTTTTTTTTTTTTGGGGGGGGGGGTAGCTTTGTGTTGTATAGTCTTATAGTTCACTTGATACCTCTTTCGCTAATTATGCCTTTTATCGGAGGAAGAAAAGAAGTCACTTTGGTTATTTTATTGATGTCTATTTAGGCGTCCTTCATTTGTCATCTGTCACACGGACAAACGTATCTATTGACTCTTGACATTTTGACGGTGGTAGGGGGGGGGGGGGGGGGGGGGGGGTGTAAAACATTTGTTGGATGGCTATTGTCAGGTTATTTTGCTTTTAACTCATGACTTACCTCTTTTCTTTCTTTCCTTTTTTCTCGAAATTTTGATTCATTGCATAATAAGGGGGTAAATTGTTAGCATTCTCGATCTCAAATGTTTTTCGCCTGCCCATTAGGTCGCCTCATTCCTACTTCGATACTGATGTCTAATAAAATACAACACCAGTGTACGTACCAGTGTACCAGAAAAAAATCTGAGCACATTACCCCTCTCTTGCAATCTCTCCACTGGCTGCCCGTACCACAGAGAGTGAACTATAAGATCAATACCCTCTGTTACAAATGTCTCCACAAAACTGCACCCTCCTACCTCTGTGAATGTCTTCACTTGTACACACCTTCTCGCTCCCTCCGCTCGGCCGCAGATACTTTGTTCTTAAGGATACCTAGATTCAACCTATCTACCGTTGGCCGTTGCTCTTTCTCTGTTTCTGGTCCATCGATCTGGAACAACCTCCCTCTCTCCCTCCAGCAAAAGCCTACTTATGACACTTTTAAATCCAACATCAAGACACACTTATTTCAATAGCACAGCCGCCAAGGATTAAATTCTGACATGAAGAGTGACAGCAAGCCAGTTTGTATACAGATACCTACTATCACAGTGAACACTATTATCTTGGGAAACAATGAATCTGTGCACATTGAAGTTATGCAAGACTCCTGGGAATCAGCTATTTTGATACTTTTAAACCCTCCTCATCCCCCCCTACTCCCCTCCATTACCTATCCCCCTCCTCCCCCTCTACCTATCCCCCTCCTCCCCCTCTTACCTATCCCCCTCCCCCACTTCCCCCTCCTATTCTCCTTCCTGTCCCCTTCCTCCCCCCCTCCTGCATTACCTATCCCCCTCCTATTCTCCATTCCTATCCCCCTCCTTATCCCCCTCCTCCCCCTCCTGCATTACCTATCCCCCTCCCCCCTCCTTCCTATCCCCTTCCTCCCCCCTTATCCCCCTCCTGCATTACCTATCCCCCTCCATTCTCCTTCCTATCCCCCTCCTGCCATCCCCCCGCCTGTCCCATCTCCTCCCCTCTCTACGTACCCACCTCCTCTCCAACAAAGAAAAAAAACAAGCACAAACATGGGAGGATAGAGGACACATCTCCTCCAAAGCTTGGAGGATTAGAAGTTAGGGGGCGATCCTGTAGAGATCTGCCATTCCTAATTCAAAGCTCAAGTTGCTACCTTTATAGTTTTGCAACATATTATTACACTAACATTTCCACACTTTAAAGGGTCTTTTCCCATGCCTGCTCAGAAATTAAAAAAAAAACCTTAATCTTAAACATTTCTTATCACCATGTTTGTTTCAATCAGGTAAACAGCACAGTCTACATTTTTTTTCTTTTTTAAATTGCTGCTTCATTTACATTAGATACAGATTTTCCTCTGAAATTCTGAGTAACTTCAAACAATAAAAAGGAACATAACTGTGATGACAGCCTTTGAAGGGGGGTAATATTGCCTTAGAATAAATTAACGTTTTATCAGCATATAGAATGAATCAGAAATTCTAAATACATGCAGCATAAATTAACACTAGTAAAATAACTTACAGTTTGAAGACAGTTGCCATTGGCAAAATTGTTATCTGGGGGCAATGCAGGGACAGATAAGAAATGAAACAGGAGGGGAAATTTTTATGTTTGAAATAAGTATATCTTGAGACTGGATTCAAAACTGTCATAAGTAGGCTTTTAGCGAAGCGAGAGGGGGTGGTAATTCTAGACCAATGTACCAGAAATAGAGAAAGAGAAATAAACAGACATGCACACACACACCACACACACACACACACACACACACACACACACACACACACACACACACACACAAACACATACACACACTCACAAACACACACACACACACACACACACACACACTCACACACACACACACACACACACACACACACACACACACACACACACACACCACACACACACACACACACACACAAGATTCAAGATTTACTTCCTTTCACCCCTTTTGGGACATGGAAGATAACAAACGAATTCAACAACACTAATACTAGTATTATCTATACTAACAGGAACTGAAAAGCAACAATTCATTGCAAAATGAAAAACAAACATTATTGAATACTCCAGACATTTTAAAGTATATCAATTTCTGTAAAAGACACACTCTACACTTGTGAAAGATAAGAAAATGAAATTTCAATAAAAAACATCAAATGTTATGAGCTTTGAGGGAGACAGGAGACCTTTTCAAGATTTACATTTCCACAGACTGCAGAAATCATAACTGCACATGGGTTGAAGAAAATGCTGAGGAATAAAATCTTGTCGTAAATATTTAAAGTAGGAAACATTCTATGATAGGAATAAATTTCTCCCCTACAACAGACAAACTGCATTTTGAACATACTCTTTCTTCCCGTGGGATGTTATGGAAACATCCATTCGCAATAGAAAGTTTGTGAAAACTGCAGTTAAATTTCATGAGTGTAAACATATAC
This sequence comes from Stramonita haemastoma, assembly GCA_030674155.1. Lineage (NCBI taxonomy): Eukaryota > Metazoa > Mollusca > Gastropoda > Neogastropoda > Muricidae > Stramonita > Stramonita haemastoma. Next base: position 969,441 of record CM060335.1, read on the forward strand.
ATCTGGCAGATAAGTTATATATTTTTCCATACTAAAACTGATTTTATAGATTTTGTACTAAAGGCATCTACTATTATCCCACAGCTCAGCTCTCCATTCATTAACAAACTTTTCTATTAAGAAGGTTTTGATAAATACATGAACTGGTAGAATTGATAGTTGAACAAAACTGTCTCCCCCACAAAGTCAAATCTGCTTTGCACTAAAATGTTTTGTATCTTATTTAGCCATGCTGTTTGAATCAAATTTTCATGTAAACCGTTCATCCTCTGGTGAACATTTGAGGATAGCTTTCCAGGACGATAGTCAAGCAGCTACATCCACAAACGAACCATTGGAACAGAAATAGACAAGGAGTATCTGCCCCCTTCTCCATATACTAACGAATTTGACATCATATGCTTTAAACGAAAAATATATTTTTAAAATTTGATTGGAACTTTTAAATTATTCCTATATTTTCAAAACCCCAAATTTCACACCCATACAACAAAACAGGTAAAACAATTTTATCAAACAAATCAAGTGTCACATGTATAGGTAGTTCTTTTTGCCATGCAGTCCTTTTCAGACTAAACATGACTTTAGTAGCTTGATTAAGCATTTTCCTTACATCTTTTGCAAAACTGCCACTATGACTGAAAATATTTACTAATTATTTAAAATAGTTAACAAATTCCAAAGTTTTTCCACCATATATAAACATGTTACAAGATCTTTTTTGGCAAAATATCATGATTTTTACTCACACACACACACACACACACACACACACACACACACACACCACACACATACACACACACACACACACACACACACTCACACACACACACACACACACACACACACACACACACACACACACACACACACACACACTCACTCACTCACTCACACACACACACACACACACACACACACACACACACACACACACACACACACACACACACACACACACTGTGTGTGTGGGCTATTTCATATCAATATTACTTCCCCTTCACAGACTATCTTAAACAATTCAACCCCTTTTAATTGTTTAAAGTTGCTTAGTAGTTCAGATAAAAGTTGCCATATCATGGAAAAGAAGCAACAACTTTTATATGAATTTGTAGGAATTGCTGTTTACCTGTCTTGAACAAGTACAAGATGAAGTAAATTACTGTAAATATATATCTTTTTTTCATTTTCAAACTGATACAGGAAAACACCTTCAAAGTTTGGAATTGTTTGTTAGATAACATGCCATAAAAATTAGATTGCGGTAACTTGAGCCGAGTTAGGAATGGCAGATCTCTATGGGGGATCTCCCCCTAACTTCTAATCCTCTGAGCTTTGGAGGAGATGTGTTGCCTGTGTTTGTGGGGGGAAAAGGGGAGGGATAGGACAGGAGGGGGGAATAGCTCAGGAGGAGGGGGGGAGATAGGACAGTTGGGGGATAGGAGGGGGGGGGAGATAGGACAGTTGGGGGATAGGAGGGGGGGGGAGATAGGACAGTTGGGGGATAGGAGGGGGGGAGATAGGACAGTTGGGGGATAGGAGGGGGGGGGGGAGATAGGACAGTTGGGGGATAGGAGGGGGGGGAGATAGGACAGTTGGGGGAGATAGGACAGTTGGGGGATAGGAGGGGGGGGGAGATAGGACAGTTGGGGGATAGGAGGGGGGGGGAGATAGGACAGTTGGGGG
>CM060335.1:978629-983629 GCA_030674155.1 Stramonita haemastoma
CCGTTTCCACCGGCACACAAAAAAATCAGCACATTTCCTTTTTATAAAAGAACACTTTTTTGTTCTTTGCTCGTCCAGAGCTCCGAGGTTCACTAACAGTGATTTTTTTGGCACACGCACCCGTTTAACCCACCATTAAGGTAGCTGCGTTCCGACTTCGGGGTAGAAATATTTCTTTTATACCGCCATTTTGTCAACAGAAACGATTGTTATATCCAGACAGCTTTGTGAGCTACCTTCAGGTTACTCTGTTTCTCTTCAATTTTCTTTTTCATTCCATTCTTGTATTTCGTAGATAATTGAATAAGCACTCATTTGCTTTTCTTTTTTTACATCCAGTCCCTGGCCCTGTGCACATGCAGTTTCGTACATTATATTATCCGTTCCCACCGGTACACACTGGCCTTCTCTTCAAAAACAGCGGAACGGGTTTTAATATGTTAGCAAGATGTTCTGCGTGTGTTCACAAAACGGGACCTCGGTTTTACTGTCTCATCCAAAGGACTTTTGGGGGGAGTGGAGTCGGCACTGATGTTAACTTCATCTGCAAATGCATGGTCAAAGCGAAACAGCATCTACCTCTCCCCTTCCGGGGGCCCGTGATTATAAATATCATCCTCACCTTCTGGAGACTTATTTGCTAGAGATTTCCTCTTTTCTATCCCTTTCTATAGTTTCTGCCTTGTTCCTTTTCTTCCTGTCACCTCCTTCTTGTCTAGATTTTCTGCCTTCTTGGTCCATTCTCCTGCCTTTTTTTTGGTGTACCAGAGGGCTTCAAAGACAAATTCTTTCTCATGCCAAAGGGGACAGGATAGCCTAGTGGTCAGAACATTGCGCTCGCAATTTGACGACCCGGGTTTGATTCCCCTGGAGTTAACATCAGTGCTGACTCCCCTCTCCCCAACGACCTTATAGGTTATGGGACACCTTTACCTTTACCCTTAATGGGGCAGAAGTGTCTGCTTTAGCATAGCAAAAAAATTCTCTCTCTCAAAGTTTCCATTCCATTGGGTCTCAAAGTTTTGCCTGTATATGTCCTCCTTGATATTTTAAGAAGAAGAGTGAGAGAGGTGGATAGTGACAGAGGGCAGACCACCACCACCACCACACCACCACCACCACCACCACCACCCCTCCTCCTCCTCCTCCTCCTCCTCCTCCTCCTTCTCCTCCTCCTTCTTCTTCTAAATCTGTCGGTCAAGGGGTCAAACATCACGTGATTTACATGTCAGCATAAATGTTGACTCAGAGAATTTAGATTGTTACATTAATTCTGGGGGATAGAGTGGATGACAGAGAGAGAAAGAGAGAGAGAGAGAGAGAGAGAGAGAGAGAGAGAGAGAGAGAGAGAGAGAGAGAGAGAGAGAGAGAGAGAGAGAGAGAGAGAGAGACAAGACAGACAGACAGACAGACAGACAGACAGACAGACAGACAACGAGAGAGGGAGAGATTCAAATTGATTGATTCAAATGATTTAATTGCATAGATAGGTACATCCATTGCAATGAGAAAACAGAATCAACTTTGAGAGAGAGACACACACAGAGAGACAGAGAGACAGAGAAACAGAGAGACAGAGAGAGAGAGACTCAAATCATTTTTTTTATATTGAGGATAATGACTAGCACGCGCAAATTACAAATAATTAGTTGTCAGCCACTAAATGATCAATTATGCAAATAAACAGGAAAAAAAGAAAGACTGACCAACATATAGACAGACAGACAGACAGACAGACAGACAGACAGACAGACAGACAGACAGACAGGCAAAACAAAGACTTATCAACAGAAAAATCAGCAGAGATGAGAAATAACTATTCCTTTTTAGGAACTCCTAAGGAAACTTATTCCAAGGAGGAAATACTCTCTCTCTCTCTCTCTCTCTCTCTCTCTCTCTCTCTCTCTCTCTCTCTCTCTCTCTCTCTCTCTCTCTCTCTCTCTCTCTCATTCTTGTGCAATAGATAACCTGCACGCTAACAGGATCATGACACCAAGATTAGCCCCAAAAGTAAAGACTTAAAAAAAAACTGTATTTGGAGTTTTACTCTAAAATCTCTTCAATCACTATACAGCATATATTTTTTTTTTTACATTTCTATAAAAATTGGTTGAAAATCTTTAAAAGCCGACTACAGAAAAATGAACGTGTGTGAAGGTTACCTTTGGGGGGGGGGGGGGGTTGTGGGGGGGGGGGGGGGGTCGAAGGGGTTGTTTGGTTTAGGGGGGGGGGGGTTTGTCTGTCAGTTGTACGAGCCCGTCTTTCGCTTTGATCGTGATCACGAGATATTCCTCTTTTTGACCGTCATGAAAATGATTGTTATTCTAAGTACAGTTATCACATGGATGTCTGTCTCGATCTCTGTCTCTGTCTCTGCCTGTTCTGTTTGTCTGTGTGTGTGTGTGTGTGTGTCTGTCTGTCTGTCTGTCTGTCTGTCTGTCTGTCTCTCTCTCTCTCTCTCTCTCTCTCTCTCTCTCTCTTGCTCGCTCGCTCGCTCGCTCGCTCGCTCTCTCTCTAAAACACACACATGCGCACACACGCTTACGTATGCAGTCACACGCACACACACACACACATACACACACTCACACACACGCACGCACGCACACGCACATACACACACACACACTCACGCACGCACGCATACTTACAAACACGAACATAAAATACATACGAACACATACACTCATTCTCGAAAATGACAAAAGTTGAATACGTCATGTTTTATGGTATGCCTTTGACGAAGCTGTCTATACTCTTAGATGTGAAACAAAACTCTGAACGAAAAGATGAGACCTCTGTAGATGAGTTTGCTATTACACACACAGAGTACCGCCACTTACAACCGCACTGTTTCATTCCCTCTGCGAAATAAAAACTAAATCAAATAAGTCATAAATCTCTCTACCTCCCAAAATACATACACAGAAAAAAGTGACCTTGTGTATAACCTTTGCATGTTCGTCGAAATCGCAGACATCAAAAGGGTCATACTAGCTCAAGACTTTCTGGTCAAAAAAAACGGTTTTCTTCAAAGATTACAAAAATGGCGTCTTCTGGCAATGTGAAGCCAGGTACGAGAATATATGACGTCATATTATTTTTAAGTCAAATGTTTAAATAGGATTTCCTGTAACATGCTTCTTTTTTTTAATGAATTTTTGGTTACATCGGAATAGCTTCTATACAGCGAAAACTATTTTCCAAACAAAATAAAAACAAAACATTGTGTGAATAATGTGTGGCCTAAGATGCTATCTTCTTCTTGACTGTCATGTTCTTTCAGTAATTAATTCACCCCGGTGACCTGTACTAAGTTTACCTTTATGGTTGTCCATGCCAGAGCGTTGACACAAAGAAATATATTGTATGTTAATATTCTAAACATGTATACTGCTTTGTCAAATCTAACTGGTCTCTCCACGGATATTACATGTAGTTTTTTCTCCTGTGTTATTTTTTTTTTTTACATAGTTGTAGAAAACAACTATGGTAGAATGACCTTCACTGCTCTTCAGTGCAGAAAATTTCATCATTTTTATGGACATTGCAACACCCATCCTAAATAGTAGATTCCTGATCAAGAGTAATAAGACAACATATAAATCAAGGGTTTGGATATCAAAGAAAGTAAGTGAGCAAGCGAGCGAAAGAGAAAGAGAGACAGACAGACAGAGACAGAGACAGAGAGATTCAATCCACTGATGTTGCTTAGAGCCCCGCCGACCGCACAGGCCATATCGGGGCTGCCACCTCGTCACAGAGAGAGAGACAGAGACAGAGAGACAGAGACAGAGACAAAGACAAAGACAAAGACATAGATATAAGAGAAAAAAGAGAAAGAGAAGAACAAAGAAAGATAAGAGAGAGAGGGGTAGGATTGTAAAAAGCGGCGAGGGGTCTAACCTTCTCATACTCGGGCTAATCATATTGGTAATGAACATGTTCGATATTCGATTATCTAAAACCGTACCTCTCTTCCCCCCACCCCCACCCCACCCCCCTAATCCCTCCCTATAGACCCCCCCCCCACCCCCACCCCCACCCCCTTATTCCTACCATGCGGTTATCTCCCTGTGATAAATCTGTCACAATCAGGAATGACTTTATCCAGGCTAACCCTAGAAGATAGATGGCTGTGAGGGGGGTCAGTTAAGATGAATATAGCCTACAGTGATTCTATGTTCCATTACGAAACCCCATCCCTCCATCCCCTACCCTCTCTCTATGTCCTCCCTTCTCCCCTCCCTGGTTTTTACTATTGCATCATGTGTGTGTTGTTCTTGTTGTTGTTGTTGTTGTTGTTGTTGTTGTTATTATTATTATTATTATTATTATTATTACTGTTTTATATCGAGGATAATGGGATAAGCACTCTTGTGCTTTTTTATCCAGTCCCCGTGTGTATGCAGTTTTGTAAATGTCATCTGTTCCCACCGGCACACGATGGCCTACTCTTACGAAAAGTGGAACAGGATTTAACGTGTACTCAAGATGTTCTGCGTGCGTTCGCACACGGGGCCACGGTTTAAAGTCTCATCCGAAGGACTTTGGGGAGAGTGGAGTCAGCACTGATGTTGTGTATGGTGTGTGTGTGTGTGTGTGTGTGGTGTGTGTGTGTGTGTGTGTGTTGTGTGTGTGTGTGTGTGTTTGTATTTTAACCAGATTGTTTTTTTTTCAGAAAACAGGAAAAACTTATACAGTTAAAGCTATGTTTTATCACGTTGTTGTATATAAAACCGGAATAATTATAAAAGGTAACGGAGTCCCATAACCTTTATAGTCGTAGGGGAGCGAGGCATCACAGACCTCAGCTTCTCTAGGGGCCAGCATATTGAGGGCGGCGCCCATCTCCTCTCCCTCGCTGCTTTACCTTCCCTGACCCTAAAATAGGGCAGGTACCCATTCACAGCTGGGGGAACTGGGGGAACTGTACTGAAGCCAAGGCGCTCAAACGGTCACCCATCCAACTGGTAACCACACTCGACGCTGCTTAACTT
>CM060335.1:991129-996129 GCA_030674155.1 Stramonita haemastoma
TCCGCTTTTCTTAAGAGTAGGCCATTGTGTGCCGGTGGGAACAGATGACAAGATTTACAAAACTGCATACACACGGGGACTGGGTTAAAAAAAGCATATGAGTGCTTATTCCAATATCCTCAAAATAAAAGAAAAAAAAAAGAAGAAAAAAAGTACTGAAAGTACTAACACTGAACTAGTTCTATCGCTTTTTTTGTTATGATTATATCGCTGCAATTAAAGGCGTGAAGAGGATTTGTTTTATATGGTAAGCCTGCTCGGTTTTATGGTTCAATGTATTGCTCTGAAAATAAAAACCCCTTTAGTAAAAAAAAAAAAAAAAAAAAAAGAAAAAAAAAAAGTGATTTTATTTTGGAAGCAGGGGAAAGAAGGGTTAAGACTATAAAATCGCATTGTATGTTCGAAAAAAAACAAACCCTGCTGAGTTTTATCGCTAAAAACTGAGAAATTGTTCGACAAAAAACAACAACAAAAAGCTCTTCTGTGTCCGTGTCTGTGTGTCTATGAATAAGCATGAATATATATTTCAGATCCTGTGACATTCACATGTTAACGTGAGCTTGATCTTACGCATTAGCATCATGCACATTCGTATGTGTGTCATAGAAAAGCATTTTCTTTTTTTTATGTCAATGAGCAGAAAAAGCTTTTTTTCCCCCTTTTTTATATTTTATTGATTGAAACAAAGTATATGTATTTCTATTTTTTTCTATTTTTGATTGAAAAAATCATTCCATGATGATACAAAATTTCTCCTTATTTGCTTATAGTATGCATACTCTGTTGGATTGAATAAAAACTATTTTTTTAATTTAAAATGAAAAAATGAATAGATAAAGCTCTTCTGGTCCTCATAGTTGAATAGTGATAAATTGTATGACAACTATCCAAAATATCTTTTGTTGAAAAAAAAAAATCTTTGAAAAAAATTGTAGAAGTTAAGTGCGCTTCGAAAGTGTCCACGCAACACTTTCTGTGTATGGTTTTGCACTCTGCATATCAAATACTCCCTGGGCTCTCAAGGAGTAATTAGAATTCTGTCCAAAGGAAGACTCTTGGAGAAAAATAATTGCGAAGGTGAAGGAGGAGAAGAGAGTGTTGATTACAGCATATTCACAACTAAAGTCTGAAGAGTCTAAAGCTTTCATTTCACACACACACACACACACACACGCACACACACACACACACACACACACACACACACACACACACACACACACACACACACACACAGAGTCACACATACACACACACACACACACACACACACACACACACACACACACACACACACACACACACACACACACACACACACACACACACACACACACACACACACGTAGGCAGGCAGGCAGGCAGGCACGCTCATACACACACACACACACACACATACACGTACACGCGCACGCACACGCACAGAGTCACACACACATAAACACTTAAACACACGCAACAGGCAGGCAGGCACGCACACACATACACACACAAGTTGAATAATATTGATGAAATGATTTTTTTCCTAGACAGTTGGCTTGATGAAAAAAAGCAGACCAATGCTTAGTCAATGTACAATCTGGAAATAAAAAATTGACTTTAACTTTGATTTTCCACACACACACACACACACACACACACACACACACACACACACACACACACACACACACACACACACGAACACACACACACACATACACACACGCACGCATGCACACACACACTGGCCACACACACACATACACAAACACACAAACACACACACACACTGACCACACACACACACACACACACACACATACATACACACATACACACATACACACATTCACACACACACTGGCCACACACACACACACACACACACACACACACACACACACACACACACACACACACCACACACACACACACACACACACACACACACACACACACACACACAAGCACACAGCAAATAGTTGTGTAGAAAAAAACATGTGCGTGAAACCCATCACATCTCCTTAGTCATAACGAAAAGAATGTCTCAGTTTTGTTTTCAGAAAAACATTTTCAAAGCTTGGCTCTCAAGATAATCTAGAATATGAAACCTTTCATCAAAGCATTTGGCCTGCTTTGCTGTTGACTGACAAATTCTCTCTTATACCTTTAATTTTGTGTGTGTGTGTGTGTGTGTGTGTGTGTGTGTGTATGTGTGTGTGTGTGTGTGTGTGTGTGTGTGTGTGTGTGTGTGTGTATGTGTGTGTGTGTATGTGTGTGTGTGTGTTAAATTAAATTCTTTTATATCAAGGATAATGGAATAAGCATTCATGTGCTTTTTTACAACCAGCCCCCGTGTGTATGCAGTTTTTGTAAATCATGTCATCTGTTCCCACCGGCACACGATAGGCTACTCTTACGAAAAGTGGAACAGGGTTTAACGCGTGCGCAAGATGTTCTGCGTGTGTTCGCACACTGGGCCTCGGTTTATAGTTATATCTGGACTTTTGGGGAGAGTGGAGTGGAGTGGAGTGGAGTGGAGTGTGTGTGTGTGTGTGTGTGTGTGTGTGTGTGTGTGTGTGTGTGTGTGTGTGTGTGTGTGTGTGTGTGTGTGTGTGTGTGTGTGTGTGTGTGTGTGTGTGTGTGTTTTATTCCTCGGCTAGAGTTCCGAGGTTTACCAATGGTGAGATTTTGTGGTTGTGATCGTTTTATTAAGGTAGCCCCATTTCCACTGAAGGGGGATGTCTAAACTTGACACCAGTGTGTATGTGGTTTCCGTTGTTTGCTTATATGTTTGTTTGTTTGTTTGTTTTTGTTGGTTGGTTGGTTGGTTGGCTGGCTTTTTAAAAAAAATTGTCATCAGTTCTTACCGGCACGAATTACTTGCTCTTTCCGAAGGCAGAACGGGTTTTATTAACGTATACGGAAGATGTTGTGCGTATGTTTGCACGTGGAGTATTGGTTTTAACTCTCATACAAAGGAATTTGTTTCCGGGGAGCGGAATCAAAACCAATGTTAACTCTAAGACTTTAATTTATTGTACTGCTTGTAACCAACATGAGTTTCTCTATTTGTGAGATAATGAATCTTTGAATTGCGAAAAATTGTGGCTAAATCGCGATGATGGTTCATTTTTGCTATCCCAGATGTATTGAATCTTGCACCTTTCATGTTATTTCAAGTGGTAGTGTGTGCATTTTTCCTTTTCTTGTTTTTTCCTCTCTGTCTTCTCTTTCTCTTCAATTTTTGTCCCCTTTATTTCAGTCAGATATCATTTTCGTGAACTGCAGAATCGAACGTGAAAACTTCAGGATGCATCACGTGACGTTCTTAAATCTGTGAAGAACATGATCAGGTTAAACAGCTTCGTTTTTTACTTTGGTTTGATACTTTAAAAAACAATAATGAAAAAAATCTGTAAAATTGATGTTGATTTCTAGGCCTGCTTCAATCCATAATGACCTGATTAATGCTGCAAGTTTAAATAAACCAACCCAGAAAACAATCAACAGAGAAACAAATCGATTCAACTGCTGCAGAAAATGTTACGAATTCGAACCTCATTTTCTGTTGTTTATAATATTATGGAAATGACTTATTCACGTTGATCTTAAAGCCATCTTTGCAACTCCGTAGCAGTTTAAATGCAGTTGAAACTTCAAAGCTTATAACCATTTTCTCCCAACATAATAATTCGGCTCTAATTCTATCAAACAGCTTCTTTAAAACTGTAGAAATTCTATTTCTTTTTCTCTCAGACCACACACATATCTGGCTGACAGTCACATGTAAATTTGGACGAAATCAAAGCGACGTTTTTCCCTTACATTGATTTATCTTCAAATTTCCTCAATAAACAATTATCACCCTATGTGTTTACATTTTCAGATTTCCTCAATAAGTAATTATCACCGGCACCTTGCGTGTGTGCACATTCAGATTTCCTCAATAAGTAATTATCACCCTGTGTGTTCAGACCCTCAGAATTCCTCAATATATATCACCTTGCGTGTTTAGACCCACTGATCTTTGATACTGTGTGACTCTGTGTCATCATGGAACAGATCAAACATTATCCAAAGTGACCTTTTGTGCTTGTTTGTTTTTGTTGTTACTCTTTAGTACGCTGCAGTGTGTGTATGCCTGTGCTGTATCTAGTTTGCCGTCAACGTCATGGCTCTACAGTGTTCTCAAATGTTTCCCTCTGTCTCTGTCTCTGTCTGTCTGTCTGTCTGTCTGTCTGTCTGTCTGTCTGTCTGTCTGTCTATCTCTGTCTGTCTGTCTGTCTGTCTGTCTGTCTGTCTGTCTGTCTCTCTCTCTCTCTCTCTCTCTCTCTCTCTCTCTCTCTCTCTCTCTCTCTCTCTCTCTCTCCTCTCTCTCTCTCTCTCTCTCTCTCTCTCTCTCTCTCTGTGTCATTGTCATTGTCTCTCTCTCTGTGTCTCTCTCTGTCTCTCTCTCTCTGTCTCTCTCTCTCTGTCTCTCTCTGTGTCTCTCTCTGTCTCTCTCTGTCTCTCTCTGTCTCTCTCTCTCTCTGTCTCTCTCTGTCTCTCTCTCTGTCTGTCTGTCTGTCTGTCTCTCTCTCTCTGTCTGTCTGTCTGTCTGTCTGTCTGTCTGTCTGTCTCTCTCTCTCTCTCTCTCTCTCTCTCTCTCTCTCTCTCTCTCTCTCTCTCTCTCTCTCTCTCTCTCTCTTTTTCTATCTAGCTGTCTATCTATCTATCTTTCTATCTATCCCTGGTAGCTGCGCAAAGGATATGTTCTCTGTTTTGTTCGAAGTGCTTTGACCTGTGTCCAGAAACTCTTATTTGCCTCTGTGTCTTGGGCAATTGTTTTTCTAATTGTCGGTCACTGCACTGTAACTACCATCCATGTGCCATCAACATGGCAAAATCTCAAATCTTCTTTTCACTTAAGGTTTATATGTCACGAGGAAATCGTCTTCATTGTAGTTTGCCGTTAACATCGTGGTTCTACAATGTTCTCACTAAATGTAAAAGGTATCAGTACAGCTGGTAGTGCA
>CM060335.1:1018629-1023629 GCA_030674155.1 Stramonita haemastoma
ACCCTTAGGTCTATGCTAGGCCTAGCCAAGAAACCGCTGTAATAGTTCTCTAAGTGTCGCTAAGTCCCTTGAAGCACACGATAGGGTCTCCGTGTGTAGTGTGTTCTGGATTCGCTTCCCATTCCGCAAACTGGCGAGTTTGACACGTTCCTCTTTTAGCATGTTTTTCTCTTGCTGTTTGACAAACCAGTACACACATACTGGCTCAGTGTCTGGTTGGCATGCGCACTGGATCACAATGTCGTCTGACTCACACGTCACAATATCTTCACCGTCTGAATGATGTAGCACGGATTTTCTAAAGTGTGTATTTCTTTGTCTGTCTCTTAGCCTTTTCTGTACGGATCTATCAGTTAGAGTAGCCACGTACTGTTTGACATTTCTTGTGTCGAATGGACCAACAATATTATCATCGTTCACCTCAGGCTGCAAAACACACATATCAGCACAGTCACTACAATCAGACATACAGGGAGGTTCTAAATCAACCGATGATGGCAACTTAACTGATGTTTTTGTGTTGATGTCCTGTGTGTGTGTTGTTGGTAGGTCTATTCCATGTGTATCTACACATGCTGTATTCCCCTGTTCTACTCCACTGTCAGGCAGACTTGAGGCACTGAGGACACAGTCACTTTCACACACAACACTTGCCTGCTTCTCTTTATGCTTTCGAGAGTGCTCAACATCTCGTCGTCTTTGAGAAAACGATTTTTTCCTGTAGTACTGTGCTTGTGTGCTGCGATTCACTGTTGGATCCGCCATGTTGGTTGACACTGTTGTGTCCACTGGTTTCAGTCGCAAGACAAAAACCACGCTGTCCCCTTCTCCTGCCACTTTCCAGCTGGAAACTGCATTGTCAGTCAGCAGGGCGCCTAAGGTCCTCTCCACAGCCGCTGGAAGTCCAGTAACTGGCATTTTTGACTGAATTTCTAGTTTTACTGCTGCTCACAGAAAATGTACGCCCTGTCCGCTTCACTTCTCGTGACCGCCCCCCGAGAGAGAGAGAGAGAGAGAGAGAGAGAAGAGAGAGAGAGAGAGAGAGAGAGAGAGAGAGAGAGAGAGACAGACAGACAGACAGACAGACAGACAGACAGAAAGAAAGAGACAGAGAGAGACAGAGACAGAGAGACAGAGAGAGACAGAGAGAGAGACAGAGAGAGACAGAGACAGAGAGACAGAGAGAGACAGAGAACTCGAACTCGAACTCGAACTCGAACTCGAACTCGAAAAATTTATTCACAGAAAGGCCATTGGCCCATACATGAAGGGGGTTGCCAAACTGCTTAGTATTTTGGTGGAATAAAAGACAACAGCAATGACAACAGCAGAATTGTATTGCAACAAAATCAGAAGCAAAAATATGACTTAAGATAATAAAGTATCTCTTATTCTAAAGGCTTTACACAAATAAAGAGTGAGGCTGCGCACAACCTCAGGCTGACTTGATGCCATGAGTAAACAGAGTCTAAATGAATTAGGCTGTTTTCTATATTTTACAGGGATGTAACTCTGCCTAACATCCTCTAGCACTGGGCAGCATAACACAAAATGCACCTCATTTTCAGGTGCTTGTTTACATAACGGGCATAGTAACCTGAGGTCATCAGCATCATATCCTCTGTATCTGAATTTATGAACATTCATATCTGATACACCAAGTCTAAACTTTGACATAATTCTTTTCAAATGTATGTCCATATCAAGCTTTAAGTAAGGTTTGATATCATGTGCACTTATAAATTGTCTATACATTTGATACCTTTCACTGGTTTGTATATGATCATTCCATTGCTGCCATCGGCAGTCAATCAGTCTTTGTCTGAAAGTGTTTATAAATTCTCTACAACTTCCAACACCTTGATTGAGCCAAACAAATCCAAAACCAAGTTCACATAAACAGGTGCGTATTTGTGTAGCCCAGTTGTTTTTCCCTTTCACATCTAGATCATAAAGCATCTTGTAAGATTTAAAAGGTAGCCTGTTCTCATCCATATGTAGAATCTTAATCCAGTATCTAATACATCTTACAGCAGCATTAACAGAGAGAGGATATCTATTAGTTTCACTATACACAAGGTCATTGGGCGTTCGTCTATCTAAGCCTAAGAACTGCTTTAATGCAAAGAGGTGCACTGATTCACAATGCGTTACAGCTGCATCCAAACCCCAAATTTCTGCACCATATAGCACAGTGGGTTGTATTTGGGCATCAAATATTTTAATGAACAGGTCAAAAGAGTTATTATTCAATATTCGCAATTTCCTCAAAACCAATAACAAGCTACGTTTACCTCGACTTGCCAGATCTTTACATGCAGTTGTGAAACTAAGTTTTGTAGAAAAACAGATTCCTAAATATTTATATACATTAATCACAGGCATGACTTTTCCATTGTACAACCATTTTTCATGAACAGCTAAATGCCCACCTTTTCTGAATACAACGATATTGCTCTTATTCAGATTAACCCTAAGATCAAGTGCCGATGCAGCACTGCTCAAGCTATTTAACTGCTTTTGTAAGCCAACAACTGTTTCAGATAGCAGGATAACATCATCAGCAAGTAGAAGAATAAACAGTTCTGTGACATCTTGGGAGAAAGTGGCACCGTGTTTACCATTATTGATGACTTCTCTGGCTAACTCATTAATGAAAACAGAAAACAGTAAAGGGCTACATACATCACCCTGTTTAACACCAGTGGTACAGTATATTATGTCAGTCAGTTTAGTACCACATCTTATTCTACTTTTGACATTCTGATACATGGCTCTCAAACAGCGTAATAGTTTACCCGTCACACCATTTTTCTGGAGAACAGGCCACAACAAGTTTCTATTAACAGAATCAAATGCCTTTTCAAAGTCAATAAATGCCACATAGAGTTTACGGCTATGACTAAACTGTTTCTGAACAAACGCAAGCAGAGTGAACATATGATCTATAGTAGAGTATCCTTTCTTAAAACCAGCTTGATGTTCACCTGTAATATCATTTTTCATAACCCATTCCTGTAACCTGCTATTAATGATAGTACTATACAACTTACTACTTATGTCACTAAGAGAAATTCCCCTGTAGTTATTAGGGTTATCAACATCTCCCTTTTTGTGTAATGTTAGGATTATAGATTCAGTCCAATTATCTGGGAAAAGACCATCATCAAAGATTTTGTTGAATAATTTTAGAAGGAAAAGCACTACATCTTCACCTCCATTTTTTAGCAATTCTCCAATGATTTGATCAGGTCCAGCTGCTTTCTCATTCTTTAGCTTTCTTAGTGCCCTATATACTTCATCTAAAGATATTGGACGATCAAAATCTTCCTCTGTTTCATCAATATCAGCATCATTATTCACTGAGATATCTATTGAGTCTTTCTCCAAGAGGGTTTTGAAATGTTGAAACCAACTGTCAACTGATATATTATTCTTTGGTTGACTATTTCTAAATGATGCCTTCTTAACACTTTTCCAGAACTGGACTTGAGAAGAGATTGAAGACATCATGTCTGCAAGTAAAGTCATGTTATACTGTTTTCTTTTCCTTTCTAGCATATATTTGTATTCCCTTCTTAAGACACAGTACACATTTTTGTCTTCATTCTTTAATGTTTTCCGGTAAGTCTTCAAAAGTTTTCTGACCCTATATTTCATACTTTTACATTCATTATCAAACCATGTAGCATTTGATAGACCTTTTTTGACACGTATCTGTTTTTTAATACATTCAGCACTGGACTTTATGCAATCATTGAACAAATCTAGAGCTTCATTAATGTTCTCATCAATCATCTGTAAGGCATTTAAAAAGTTTTCACACATATTCTCATTACAAAGATTATCCTTATAAGCTGAGAGTTTGTTTTCATCCCACACGAACTTTTCCACAACAGATGGCTCCTCAGCTACTGCATAAGTTTTATATAATGGATTAATACGTAATTCAACAGGAAGGTGATCTGAATCTGAACGCTCAGCAACAAATAATTGACATGAGTCAAAAATTTGAGAGAACAAATCATCTGACACTAAAAAATAATCATTAACACTGCATCCACCATCAGAAATATATGTGTAGCGTCCTTGCTGGTCGCCATTACATATACCATTTAAAAATTGTAAACTAAGTGCAGTACACATATTCAATAATAATTTACCATAATTGTTGATAACAGAATCTTCAGAATAACGATTACTACAGAGAGACGTGCTTTTACTTTGAAAATCTGGAATACAGTCATTTACTACATGATGACAAGAAAAATTTGATGTCCTGCTGTTTAAGTCTCCACACAATATTATATCTACTTCATCCAGTGTCACCACACAATTAGCTAAACATTCTTCCAACATGGCAATTCCGTTATCATTGTCAAACATGTTATAAAAAGGAGAACCTTCAGGTGGAATATACACACAAACAAGCAATACATTTCTTGAAGTACACAAAAGAGATTTGTCACAGAGAAAACAACAAATGTTAGGGTATGGTACATCTAAATATTTCACAAGAGCAGCTAACTCATGCTTAATCAAACAAACTACTCCCCCTGATCGCCTCCCTTGATGGCTAACTTTAACTGCCGACTTACAGAAGGCCTTATAGCTACTAAAAACATCTGACTGGATATTTTCCAGGAATGTTTCTGTCAGACAAATAAAATCGAAGCTACGCACATACGATAGGAAATCTCCATCAGAGAGTTTTGACAGCAACCCATTAACATTCCAGGACAAAAATGAAAAAGGTTTATTTGTTCTATTCGTATTACCACAATTCAATTGATCTACCACATTATATAGACTGACCCTTTCATCAATTTCATTTATATGACAAGATGCGGAACTAATGTATTCAACAGTACTATGATCATCATCTTTATTTGAACACTGTCCAAATCTAGCTGACTCATCGTTAGGCTTAGCTTGTGCTAGGCCTAGGCCTAGTCCGAACCCGCCTTTGCCTTCAACAACGACGCCACGCGCCGTGTCTT
>CM060335.1:1053629-1056129 GCA_030674155.1 Stramonita haemastoma
GAAGAAGAAGAAGAAGAAGAAGAAGAAGAATGATAATAATAATAATTGAAAAAAAGAAAAACAAAAAACAAAAGAAAAGAAAGTAGATGGTTCTAGAGTTTAGAGTAACAATAAAAGTGGGAATGCTTGTTCTTTTTCATTTTGGTGTTTGTTTCCTTCTTGTTCTGTTTGACCTCCTCCTCCTTCTCCTCTTCCTCCTCCTCCTCCTCTTCCTCCTCCTCTTCTTCCTCCTCCTCCTCCTCTTCTTCCTCCTCCTCCTCCTCCTCGTCCTCCTTCTCATCCTTCTCCTCCTCCTCTTCCTCTTCCTCCTCCTCCTCCACTTCCTCCTCCTCCTCCTCCTCCTCCTCCTCCTCCTCCTTGCTGTTTTCCTTTCTTCTCTTTATCGCTTTTCTCTCTGTCTTGCTTCTCTCTCTCTGTTCTAAGTGTGTTAGCCACATTCTTTGATGTGAAGAAAGCATACGATAGAGTCTGTCATGAAAAATTGTTGCATAAATTGAAGAATATTGGCATCAATGGAATGTTATATAAATATCTTCATAATTTTTTATCTAATAGATCAATCTGCACTAAATTGGGCTCAGCTTACTCATCCTATAAATCTATCAATTTAGGTATACCGCAGGGATCAGTGCTTGCTCCCATGTTGTTTTCTATTCTTGTACATGATCTCCCTAGTTGTCTGTCAACTAATACTCAAGTCGTTCAGTATGCTGATGATATCACAATATGGATAAATACTTCAGTTAGGAAAAACACCAAAAAGAGAGTTACCAATTATGTTGAACATTTATATCAAGATGAATTAAATAAATTCTGTAGCTTTATGAAGGAAAATAAGTTAGAACTATCTGCAGAAAAAACATGTCTTGTGCTCTTTAATAATGGTGAAAATCCATCAAAATTACCAACCCTAAAATTAGAAGGAACAGTGCTTAAGTATAAACCATATGTAAAATTCTTAGGTGTAATTTTAACTAGAAAGTTGAGCTGGAAGATGCACATCGACCACTTAATAACCGAGGCTAGAAAAAGACTGAACTTTTTAAAAGTAATAAGTTTTCAAGCATGGAGTCAAGATACTAAAACACTGATACATTTGGCTCAATCTTAAGTACGCTCAAAATTAATCTATGGACAAGAAGTTTATTTTTCTGCTGCAGATTATCTGCTTAAAAAATTACAAAGTTTAGACAGTAAAGCCATAAAGATAGCACTTGGTGTTCCAACACATGCTAACACAGCTAATACTTATAAAGAAGCACATTTATTATCTCTTTCTGATCAACGAAGATTGGCGGTATCAAAGTACGTGATTCGGAGTCTATCTATTCCAAATTCAGTAAAAGATGAAATACTTATGGATCAAGACACTGATTATCCAAAACGAGCATGCGATATTTCATTTCTCCTGCCAATTAAAAATTATACTGATTCATTAATAAAAGAAATTGGCATTGACATAGCAACGATTCCAAATTTACCGATGGTTCCCCTAATGCCTCCGTGGGAACATATTTCAGCTAGCTTTGACATTGATTACACGGATGTAAAAAAGAATGAAGATCAAAATCTTCTCACTGTCGATGTAAAAAGCCACATTGAATGTAACTATTCCAATTATTTAAAAGTGTACACTGATGGATCTGTATTGGAATCAGGCAGACGTGGCGCAGCATTTGTGATTCCTGCTTTAAAAGTACAAAAGTCTTTTCATTTAGGAGAACATTTTTCCATTTTTACGTCTGAATTATTTGCAATTTTTATGGCCTTGAAGTTTTTGTCTGATATGGCTCTTGATATTTGCCACATACTTTTTTGTGTTGATTCAAAAGCAGTATTGCAGGCACTAAATAATTGGCAAGGGAAAATAAGGACGGATATTATATTTGAGATTAAATTTTTGATACATTGTATTGCAAGTAGAGGGATTCAGATAACTTTATGTTGGGTACCTTCTCACTGTGGAATTTATTGGAATGAGTTGGTTGATTCATTAGCAAAACAAGGTGCCTCTGGTCGTAGTATTGAAACGTTTGATTCCAATCTTGTATTGTCCTCGTATGAAATTAGTGCAAGATTGATGAATAGAATACATTCCAAAATGAAGACATCACATTTCAAACGTATTTCTTGTTCACGTAAACTAGAAATTTTAATGTATAAACTGAGGTTGAATGCATGGAATACCAAATATTCTAAAAACGTGTCATGTTGCTGTTCTCAACCTCTTTCAATCCACCACTTATTGTTTGATTGTCCAATTCTTTTTGACCTTTTTAAAAGGAGAGGATTAGATATTAAAAAAAGATATGCCACTGTTCAAGAAGTTTTGTATGACTCTCAGCAGTTCATAACATCAGTTGCTGAGGTTATATATTCTTCCCCAGTAAGATCTCTTCTGTAGTTAGTTCTTAGTTATATATATATATATAACTGAGAGAGAGAGAGAGAGAGAGAGAGAGAGAGAGAGAGAGAGAGAGAGAGAGAGAGAGAGAGAGAG
>CM060335.1:1063629-1073629 GCA_030674155.1 Stramonita haemastoma
GCTATTAAACAAAAAGCTCTTGCCACAAATCTTCAATTTCCAATTTGATTAACGAGGCAGTAGAGAATGAAGTTTGTATTGCATTTTCATGTCTGGGGTTAGGAAAGCAATTTGAGTAGTCCATGCAAACAAGAGTACTGTAGACTTGTTTGTTCATTCAATCAGTTTTGTTATAAGCTTCGACAACAGATTGCATTGTAAAACAATTGGCAACGTATATGTATAAACCTTTTTTTTAAAAAAAAGATAAATGATTAGGAAACATTATGCTGTCGCATTTCTACCATGATTTTTGTTTGTGTTATTTGTACTCTCTTTCAAAGGAGCCATGGCCTTTTATGAATAGACATTCTCTTTCCCCCCCCCCCTCTCTCTGTCTCTCATTCTCTCTCTCTCTCTCTCTCCTCTCTCTCTCTCTCTCTCTCCTCTCTCTCTCTCTCTCTCCTCTCTCTCTCTCTCTCTCTCTCTCTCTCTCCCTCTCTCCCTCTCCCTCCCTCTCCCTCTCCCTCTCTCTCTCTCTCTCTCTCTTATTCTCTCCCTCTCTCTCTGTCTCTCTCTCTCTCTCTCTCCCTCCCTCCCTCCCCTCCCTCCCCTCCCTCCTCCTTATCTCACTTCTTTCATTATCTCTAACCCCCCCCCCTTTCCTATTCTCTCAACAACAACAAAAAACCCACAGAAGAAAACAAACCATCACGTGTTGTGTTGTTGCAGTAGTGCATGAACAAGGCCAAAGCAAACCACTAGGAGTTGGGGGTCAGATATAGCTGATGACCACACTGACCAATCCCTCCTTGTTATCATTGCCCAGACCAGCTTGATGCCATACCACGGCTGACTTTATCTAAAGACAAACTTGGCACTGGGGAAGAATTAGCTGGGGCCATATTTAGCTCGTGATGACTGAGGCATTAAGGGGGGGGGGGGGTAACTCTGTGTCCTTAACGAGCACGTGACAGGAAGCCAGCCATGTTTTTGACTAGACGTCCAGATCGTGTTGGTGATCTTTTATTTTATTTTTATTTTATGCTATACCACGTTATGTCACAGCAGATTTCTTTGCGTGAAACTCAGGCTGCTCTCTCTACCCAGGGAGAGCGCGTCGCCACAAGTGCAGCGTCTATCCATTATTTTTTTTCCTCTCAGGGATGGTGTCTAAACATGACACCTGTGTGCATGCTGGGTTTTTTTTATAATTAGAAAGGACTTACTAATTATATAGATAAAGTTTTCGCAGATGAAAGACATTTTCTACATCTGATGGGAATCGAAGTTTCTGGGTTGCATGAAAGGTAAAAGTTAAGGTGTTCCCATAACCTATGTGGTCATAGGAGAGCGAGGCATCAGAGACCTCGGCTTTGGTCTAGGGGCCAGCATGTTGAGAGCAGTGCCCATCTCCTCTCCCTCGCTGCTTTACCTTCCCTGACCCTAAAGAGGGCAGGTACCCATTTACAGCTGGGTGGATTGGGGGGGGGGGGGACTGTACTGAAACCAAGGCGCGCAAACAGCCACCCATCCAATTGGTAACCACACTCAATGTTGCTTAACCTTGATTTGGGGAAAGCGAGTGCTCTGACCACTAAGCTACCCCATCCCCTAGGTTGCATATCTTATCAAAATTATGAAAGAACTGCTTACAAATCAAAGTCAATTCTGAATGTTTGTGTGGACGTAGTAAAGGAAACTTATCTGCTTGTAGACTTTCTGGACGTTCTGTCGGTATTCTCTTGATCTTAAAGACTTGATTTTGGCTCAGGTTTGTTCGCGCTTTGAATTCTTTCCACCTCCTATTTTGTTCACTTTTTCTCCTGATCCTAGAATATTGAATCGTAGCTTATAGCATTTATGTCAAAGCAAATTACAGATTTTAGCATGGGAGCTGACGTTGCCCATTGCCGTGGTATAATTTCATTTTTTTCCTTCTTTTTCCTTGTATTCGCAGATAGATTTTTTTCCTATGAAAGCACGTCTTTTATATATTCCAAATGCCAGGAAAAGTACCAGAACAGAAAGAGAGAGAGAGAGAGACACAGAGAGAGAGAGACAGAGATAGACAGAGAGACAGAGACAGAGACAAAGATAGAGAAAGGGAGGGAGAGACAGACAGATAGAGACAAACCGAAACAACAGTCAGAGACAGACAGACAGAGACAGAGAGACACAGACAGACAGACAGAGAGAGGGAGGAGGGATGGACAGACAGACAGTCAGAGACAGAGACACACAGAGAAAGAGTAAAAGACCCAGAGGATTTGCTTGACTACAAGAAAGAAAAAAAGGGAGAAAAAAGCAAAAAAAAGAAAAGAAGCAGACAGAAGGATAGATACTTTGTGGCTTTCCACTCTAAATGAAGTGCATGCTCCCTCCCCCATCCATCGCCAAGCTGTCACTACACTACACGGCCTAAGCTTTGCCCATTGGAAATACACGTTCTGTTGACAAAAGCCCTCCTCCTCCTCCTCCTCTTCCCCCTCCTCTCCTCCTCCTCCTCTCCCCTCCTCCTCCCCCTCCCCTCCCTCCCCCTCCCCTCCTCCTCCTCCTCCCTCCTCCTCCTCCTCCTCCTCCTCCTCCTCCTCCTCCTCCTCCTCCTCCTCCTCCTTCCTCCTCCTTCTTCTTCTTTCTTCTTTCTTCTTTTCTTTCTTCCTTCTTCTTTCTTCTTCTTCTTCTTTCTTCTTCTTCTCTCTTCTCCTTCTCTCCTCCTTTCCTCTTCTTCCTGCCTCTCCTCCTCCTGCTCCTCCTCCTCCTCCTCCCCCCTCCCCCCTCCTCCTCCTCCCCCTCCTCCTTCCTCTCCTCCTCCTCTTCCTCCTTCCTCTCCTCTTCCTCCTCTTCCTCCTCCTCTTCCTTTCCCAGAGGTTGTGGCCAGGGCAACCAGTGATCGGCCTTGTTTGTCAACAATTACAGTGTTAGCTGTGGGGCTGGACGTCTCCCTTGCCGTGACTAATCTTTTTATCCCTCTTTCCTGTTACTGAAGAGGGAGAAGAAGTAAGTAAAGCAGAAGACGAAAGAAAGAAGAGGAAAGAAGAAGAGAAGAAGAAGAGAGGAAGAAAGAAGAAGAGAAAGAAGAAGAAAGAGAAGAGAGAAGAAGAAGAAGAAGAAGAAAAGAAGAAGAAGAAGAAAGAAGAAGAAGAAGAGGAAGAGAAAAGAAGAGGAAAGGGAAGGGAAGAAGGAGCAGAAGAAGAGACAAACGAAAGACAGTAGAGAAACAGACAGAGACAGAGAGACAGAAGAAGACGAGAAGAAGGGAGGAGACAGACAGACAGTCAAGACGAGACACACAGAGAAAGAGTAAAAGACCCAGAGGATTGCTTGACACAAGAAAGAAAAAAAGGGAAAAAGCAAAAAAAAAAAAGAAGCAGACAGAAGGAAGATACTTTGTGCTTTCCACTCAAATGAAGGCATGCTCCCTCCTCCATGCCCAAGCGTCACTACACTACAGCCTAAGCTTGCCATGAAATACACGTCGTGACAAACGCCCCTCCTCCTCGCCTCCGCCTCCTCTCGCCTCCTACCTCTTCCCTCCTCCTCCTCCTCCCCACTCTCCCTCCTCCCTCCTCCTCTCTCCTCCTCCTCTCCTCTCCCCCTCCCCCTCTCCCTCCTCCTCTCCTCCTCTCCTTCTTTCTCCTCTCTTCTTCTTCTTCTTCTTCCTTCTTCTTCTCCCTCTCCCTCTCCTCCTCCCTCTTCCTCTCCTCCTCCCCTCCTCTCCCTCCCTCCTCCCCGTCCCCTCCCTCCTCTCCCCTCTTCCTCCTCTTCCCTCCTCCCTCCTCCCCCCAGGTTCCAGGCAAGCAGTATGCCTTTGTCCAATGCTGTGTGGACTGACTGCTCTCTCTTGCCTGACCTTTAAGTCTGTACATGTTACTGAAGAAGAAGAATAGGTAAAAGGGAAGAGGAAGAGTAGAGAATAAAAGAAGAAGAAAAAGATAGAAGATGAATGAAGAAGAAGAGGAAGAAGAGAAGCAAGAGAGAGTAGAATAAAACTCAGAACAGAAAAGAGAGTAGACTGTGAGAAGAGAGATAGAAGACTCAAGAAGCCGAGAAGAATGAAAAGAATAAGAATCTTAGAGTCAGAGAAGAAGAAGAATTCAAACGAAGATGAGACATGCTAAAGTTTAGACAGGAAATAAAGAAGAAGAAGTACACTCTAAGAAACGAAATATGATCACTAAGAAGAATAAAGATTCATCAAGAAGTAACAAAAAATAAGTAAGAAGACAAAAAAAAGAAAGAAAATTTCAAGATAACACGTCACGAGTTTCAGAACAGAAAACAAGAAATCACAAGAAGCGCAAGAAGACTGGTTATCTCTCAGCCAAATAGTACCTCTTCTTCGTTTTTATGTTCTTGTCTCGCTCATTAGATTAACTGCAGTTTTTTCGTTACGTTTTTTGCTTCAAGTGTGCCTGGTCTCTCTCTCATCTCTCTCTCTCTCCTCCTCCTCTCCCTCTCTCCTCCCTCTCTCTCTCTCTCTCCTCCTTCTCTCTCTCTCTCTCTCTCCCTCCTTCTCCTCTCTCTCTCCTCTCTCTCTCTCTCCGATCCTCCTCTCTCTCTCCTCTCTCTCTCTTCTCTCTCTCTCCTCTCTCTCTCTCTCTCTCTCTCTCTCTCCTCCCCTCTCGTCACTCTCTCCTTCCCTCTCCTCTCTCTCTCCCTCTCTCTCTCTCTCCTCTCTCTCTCCTCTCTCGTCATCTCCTCTCTCCTCCTCTCTCTCTTCTCTCTCTCTCTCCTTCCTCTCTCTCTCTCTCTCTCTCATCACACACCACACAACACACACACACACACACACAAATCTGATAAAGTAGATGGCAAGTGGATAGCTCCCCTCCTTTAGAATGAATGCAAGCATCGTCTTCATGTCCGTCGGATACACTGTCTAGTGTACGTCTTGAAGGATAAATTAATTTGATCAATTTGAGATTTATTTTATTTCCTACAGTGTTGTTGGAAAGCACATCGAGAATTTCTGGTGCATCTTACGGATGGATTACTGGGTGAATGATTTTTTGGGGGTTGGATTTCTTTCTGGTTTTGTTTTGGTTTGATTTGGTTTTGGTTGGGTTTTTTGTTAGGTTTTTTTTGTTTTGTTTGTTTCTTGGTTAGAGCTCTGAGGTTTGCCCTGGTGAGTTTTTTTTTGTGTGTGCGTGCGACTATTTTTTTTTCCATATTGAGGTAGCCGCGCAATCTGAGTTCGTTTGAGTATGGTGTTGGTTTGTCTTGTTTTTTGTTTTTGTGCCTTGAGTGTTTATTGCATTATCCTCGATATAAAAGAATATTTTTTTTAATACACAACACTCACAACACAACACACGTACAAACACAACGTAAGGCAACGCAACACAACACGACACAACACACTCAACACAACACACACACTACACAAAACAAAACACACACACACACACACACACACACTCACACACACACACACACACAACACACACACAACACACACACAAACACACACACACACACACACACACAACACACACACACACACACACACACACACACACACACACACACACACACACACACACACAACACCACACACACACACACAAACACACCACTCACACACACATGCACGAACCCCACGCGAGTTATGTAGTGGCCCAAACTAGATGTACACATAAAAGAGATTATGTGCGTGAATATTCGTAAGGAAAATGGAGAAGACAAAAAAGAACTGGAAGGAAAGTTCTCTCCATTCAAGATTTTTTTTCTCTTGTGAAGGGAAAGAGAAAAAATAAGCGTATATTTCAGGACAAAAGAAAAGAAAAATGAATTGTGCTCCACACTTAACATGCAATTGATTTACTGAAAAGAAAAGAAAAAATTGAAAGTGTAAACATTTGAAAGGTCTCTCAACCAGAAAAGAAAAGATTCTACATGCAAGAAAATTGTAAAAAATTGCTGTACTTTCAGGTCCGGATTTTTTTTAGCTTTCGCTTTCCCTGATGATCTGTTACTGCACTAAATAGAAAGAAATAAACCATTCCTTATGGACTAACCCCCACCCATTAAGAAATCCATCTAGTATACACTTTACCAGCTGCATATCCTTATGCGCTTGGCAAATCTTGAGGGTACGCTTCGCATTTTTGTACATCTGTTGTTCACTGAACTCTGAAATAATTATGCTCAATATCCTGAGCATGTATACTTGTTTTCATGCATTAACTTACTGAAGAAAAAGAAAAAGAGATTGGTAGGTCTGTACAGTTGGGTTTTTTTTTTCAATCTACCTGGTAATGTGACAGTTTTAAGAGTAGAATAATAAGGAAACTGTTCGTTAAAAAGTAAAAAGGTAAAGGTGTCCCATAACTTATTTGGTCGTTGGGGAGCGAGGCATCAGAGACCTCAGCTTCTCTAGGGGCCAGCATATTGAAGGCGGCGCCCATCTCCTCTCCCTCGCTGCTTTACCTTTCCTTTACAGCTGGGTGGACTGGGGGGACTGTACTGAAACCAAGGCGTGCAAACGGTCACCTATCCGCTTGGTCCCATTATCCACTCCTGGCTAACGACCTCATAACCCGGGTTCGATTCCCGTTCAAGGAGATTTTTCCTTGGAGTTAACATCAATGCTGACTCTACTCTCCCCATAAGTTCTTCGGATGAGACTATCAACCGAGGCCCCGTGTGCGAACGCACGCAGAACATCTTGCGCACATGTACGTTAAATCCTGTTCTGCATTTCGTAATAGAAGGCCATTGTGTGCCGGTGGGAACAGATGACAAAATTTACAAAAATGCATACACACGGGGTCTGAATGTAAAAAAAAAAAAGCACATGAGTGCTTATTCCATTATCCTCGATATAAAAGAATAGATAAAGATAAAGATATCACTGACGTAGACACCTTCCAAAAACACCACCACCCTCACTTTGTCATCTGCGGACTTTCAAGGCTGTAAAAAAAAAAAACACAAGGAGAAAAAAAAAAACATTATTCAAAACCTCCTTACAAATTGGTAACTTGTCACTATAACCAATGTCTGGAACTCATTACGAGCAAAAGCCGTTTTTCTTCTAGAACCGTAACGTATTGGTCTCATGCCATGTCATGATGAAAAAATAGGTTTGGGAATAATGAGAGAGAGAGAGGGGGGGGGGGAGAGAGAGAGGGGGAGAGAGAGAGAGGGAGAGAGAGAGAGAGAGAGAGAGAGAGAGAGAGAGAGAGAGAGAGAGAGAGAGAGAGAGAGAGAGAGAGAGAGAGAGAGACAAGACAAGACAAGACAAATTCTTTTATTCGAGGATAATAGATAAGCACACATGTGCTTTTTTACATCCAGTCCCCGCCCTTTTCAGGGATAACATCAAACTAAAAGATATTAAACAATAGAACTAATACGCAGTACCAAACAACATACAGAAATAAGTACACTACATATAATAAGGTAAGAGAAATGCGACAGTACACTACATATAATAAGGTGAGAAAGGTGCACTCTTTCAGAAGAGAAAATCAGAAGTCACAATAAGATAATTTGGATTATTAAGGAAGAAGAGAAGAAACAAAAAAAAAACAACACGCACAAAACAAACCCAGAACAAAACAAACAAACAAACAAATAAACAAACAAAAAACAAACAAACAAAACAAAACAACAACAAAAAACCCCAAACAAACAAACAAACAAAAAAAACAATCCCCCCCAAAAAAAACACAAGAACAACAACAACAACAACAACAACAACAAGAACCGCTAATAAACAAAGAGCCAGCAGGAGCCAGCAAGAGAACATTATAATAAACAACTGAAACATCAGTCTACGTCCATATGTCTAAAGTTATACAAGTCATTTAAATCATACATTTGGAAAAAAAAGGGGGGAAAATAAATGTTATTCTTATTTGAAGGGGGGCGGGGGAGAATACTATTAAAAAAAATGATAATAAAAATAAAATAATAATAATAATAAAACAATTTTAATTTTTTTTTAAAAAACAACAACAACAACAACAACAACAACAAAGAAACAATAATAATAAAAAAAACATCCCAGATGTTTATAGAATTAGCAAAACATTTTTAGAAATTGGATAATGATTTCCACATACTCACATACTCTCACACACAGACATACAGACACACAGATAAGAATTACACACATACACACATCCACACCCGTGCACACACACAGTGGTAGAGAGGGGGGGAGGGGGGGGGAGTGTGGTTTGTTGTTTTTAATGCATCAAGTGGTTTAGAAGGTAATTTTTGAAGGTTGTTAATGATTGGTGCTGTTTAATTGAATCAGGAAGGGAGTTCCACAGTGTAGGGCCTGAGTATAGTAAACTAGATTTAAACAGGTCTATTCTTGGGATTGGGACACTTGGCTTTTCCATACTTCTGGAATGATTTATTGGGAATTTATCTTTTAAGGATGTGGGGACATTTCCTGTCATTATCTTAAACATCATGATGCCTTTGTTATATTTTAGTCGTTGGTGTAGGGGGAGAATATTTAACTGTGTATAGTCTACTTCTAGCAAGGTTGTTTTCTTCAAAAGGACCAGTTTAAGACCACGTTTATACAGACTAAGTAACGGTTTCATGGTATTTGCACTGGCAGAATCCCACAGGGTTGCTGCATAGTCTATTGAGGATTGTATATAAGCTCGAAAGAACAGTTTCCTTGAATGGAAGTCAAGAAAATGTTTGATTTTAGTCAACTGGTAGACTTTTTGGGACAAATATTTGCATAGATGAGATATGTGGTAGAACCAGCTGAGATTTTCATCGATTGTCACACCTAGGACTTTGTGGTGAGAGGTTTGTTCAATTGCTTCCTTTTTTATGTAAATTTTAAACAGTTTATGTGATAAATTTTGTCGCTTTTGTCTGGTGGTGATAAGCATGCCTTTTTTTTTTTTGGGATGGATAGACATGTGGTTTTGTTCTGTCCATTTGACAAGTTCGTCAGCGCTTTTTTGAAGTAAGGTTGCAAGATAATCAATGTTGTTATGGCTCGTATGTATGGTGGTGTCATCAGCAAATAGTTCACATTTGGAATTGATATGTAGAGGAAGGTCATTTATGTATAATGAGAAGAGAATTGGTCCCAATATGGATCCCTGTGGTATTCCATAATGAATGGTTTTTAGTTTGGATGTTGATGTAGTTATTGAAACACACTGTTGCCTGTTTGTAAGATAGGAATCTAGTAGTCCTAGAGTTTTTTGTAGAAATGTTATACAGTTCTAGCTTTTTAAGGAGAAGTTTATGGTCAATTGTATCAAATGCTTTTTTGAAATCAACAAATAATACCCCACAAAATTTATTGTCATTAATGTTTGATAACCAGTTGTCAACAAGACTGGTTAGTGCTGTATGGCACGAGTGCTTTTGTCTAAATCCAGACTGAGAGAGAGAGAGAGAGACAGAGACAGAGAGAGAGAGAGAGAGAGAGAGAGACAGAAGGAGAGAGAGAGAGAGAGAAAGAGAGAGAGAGAGAGAAGGAGAGAGAGAGAGACAGACAGACAGACAGACAGACAGACAGACAGACAGACAGACAGACAGACAAAGGAACAGTCTCTGAAAGAATCGCTAGTGCTGCCAACTTTTGGGTTCTGCTGCATTGGATGGAGTGTGGACAGTGATGGATTTACATGTCTTGTTTTTTTGTTTTTAATTAATAATAGCAGGCGTCTTTTCCTTCATTAGTGTGCATCTTTAAGGTTGATGCCCTTTGTAAGGATTTTGTCTTTGGTTTGATTCCTGCATTGTGTCTCTGTTGTGCTGTTTGAGAGAGACACAGAGACAGAGAGAGAGACAGAGAGAGAGACACAGAGAGAGACACAGAGAGAGAGAGACAGAGAGAGAGACACAGAAGAGAGAGAGAGGGGGGGGGTTGGAGTGATGTGTGTGTGTTGGGGGAGGGGTATGTGTGTGAGGGAGGAGGGTATGTGTGTGTGTTTGTGTAGGTATGTGTGTGTATAAGTGTGTGTGTGTGTGTGTGCGTGCGCGTGTGGAGGGGGAGGGGTAAGTGTGTGTGGTGGGGGGATGTGTG
>CM060335.1:1077658-1092658 GCA_030674155.1 Stramonita haemastoma
TTAATTTTCTAAAATGTTCTGATTGATTGTTTAGGGTTTTAATGTTCACTTTTGGTGTTTTTATTTACTTTTTGTTTCTACCATTGGTTATAAGTTCTGCAAGTAACATTATTCGTTTGCTTTTTTTGGGTTTTTTTTTGGTTTTTTTGGGTCTAATATCACTTATGTGAACAGACATTAAACTGAAGAACAACACACACACACACACACATACACACACACACACACACACACACACACACACACACACACACACACACACACACACACACACACACACACACACTTGTATCACCTGCACTTGTTCCAGAGTGTGATTGGTTAACTCATAAAGACACTCTGGGTAGTGATCATTTACCTATAGTCA
The DNA here is from genome assembly GCA_030674155.1 of Stramonita haemastoma. Classification (NCBI taxonomy): domain Eukaryota; kingdom Metazoa; phylum Mollusca; class Gastropoda; order Neogastropoda; family Muricidae; genus Stramonita; species Stramonita haemastoma. Next base: position 1,078,026 of record CM060335.1, read on the forward strand.
TAACTTTTAACAAAACATTATGTCAATGTGACATTCATGAAGATAAAGTCCCAAAATATAATTATAAACAGGCTGATTGGGAAAAATTTTAAAGTTCTTTAGCTCGTAGTAATACAGAAAACATAAGTAGTCATGATGTGAATAGTATGTACTCTAATATAACCAAGATTATTTTGCGAGCTGCTAATGTGTCTATCCCCAAAATGTAATCCAGTTAAGTCCAATAAACATTCTGGAAATGTTTGGTGGACCAAAAATTGTGAATTAGCAGTAAATGATAAACATTTAGCACATACATTGTTTCTTAAAGATAAATCAGCAAAAAACCACGATGAACAGAAGAAGGCCAAAAATTATTGTAACTTGGTTATAGCACAGGCTAAAAGACAGTACTGGTCTTCCTTTTGTAAGAATGAAATCTTTTGTCATAAAGATGCTTCAAAAGTATGGATTAAACTAAATGAGATGAGGAAAGGTGTAAATATTCCATCCTGTCCTATTAATCTTGTAAACAAAGAGTTCCCTTCTGATGTAGAAAAGGCTGAGGCATTTGCCGAGATGTTTTCAAAAACAATGTGTTGGAGGGTCTATCAGCTAAGCACAGAGAATATAGAACACATGAAGAAAGTAAAGCTAAATACACAGATCCCTTACCCGATAACACCCTATATTTTAATGCTCCAATAACAGTCCAGGAAGTCAAAGATGCAATCCTTTCCCTTCCTAATAAGAAAACATCTGTTGGAGCTGATGCCATTTCAAATAATATGATAAAACACTTACCTGAAAATTTTATTCTTTTACTACATGAACTTTTCCATAAATGTTGGCTTGAGGGTGTTACACCAATTCAGTGGAAACAGTCAATTATTGTACCTGTTCATAAAAAAGGAAAACCAAGACAGAAATAACAAGTTACAGGCCTATTTCATTAACCTCTCATATTGGCAAGTTCATGGAAAGAATTGTATTGAGGAGATTGTTACATTATTGCGAAAAAAATAACATTATACCAATCAACCAGGCAGGCTTTCAGAGAGGAAGATCTGCTATGGATAATTTAGTAAAGCTTACAACATGTGTGAAACAACAATTTGCTCGAAGAAAAAATGTTCTAGCAACATTTTTTGATGTAAAGAAGGCCTATGACCAAGTCTGGCATGCAAAAGTAATGAGTAAGTTAAAGTCAATTGGATTTTGTGGTAACTTTTATCATTACATCAAAAGTTTTCTTAGCGAAAGATCAATTCAAGTGAGGTGGGAAATATGTATTCAAATTCTAAATACCTTCAAATGGGCTTACCTCAAGGTTCTGTATTAGCTCCAGTTTTATTTAACATATTATTACATGATCTTCCAAAACATATATCAAAGGATGTAGTTTTAGCGCAATATGCAGACGATATCTGTATTTGGATGACCGTAACTATGAAACTAAACACGTCAAAAAGGGCTTTAAATTATAGTAGAAAAACATATCAAAAACAACTTGATAATCTAAATCAGTATATAATAGAAAACGGACTCACCTTTTCTACAGAAAAAACACATATGGTGTTATTCAATAATGGCAGTGATCCAACAGAATTACCAGTGTTTAAGATTGAAAATGAGACTATTCATTACAAACAATTAGTAACATTTTTAGGTGTATTTCTTACATCGAAGTTAACATGGAATACCCATATAGAGTACATTCTAACTAAAGCAAGAAAAAGTCTAAATCTTCTAAAAATTGTTAGCAAGCAGTATTGGGGGCAAGATCTGTCAGTCCTTAAACATTTATCAACATCAATAATCAGATCAAAACTGACATATGGACAAGAAGTCTTTTTTAATGCTCCTAAATATTTATTGAGGAAACTCCAAAGTATAGACTGTAAAGCATACAGGCTTACTCTTGGTGTACCTTTTCATGCATCAGCAATTGAAACATATAAAGAAATTGGAATACTTCCGTTAGATGAATACCGAAAACTTGCATGCGCCAAATATGTACTGAGAAGTTCCACACCCAAAAACTTTGCATCAGAAGACGTTAAAGTAAAATCTGATATTCTTTTTCCAAAACGAGCGCAGCAAATACGTTCTTTAACAACTATTGGTACATACGTGGCGGACCTTTACGAGCAATCTAAACTTGATAAAATGAATGTAGATTCACAGAAAATGGTTCCACCTTGCCCCTCTTGGGAAATGAATCAGGCATATTTTGATATCAATTACACAGACATGAAGAAGGATGAAAATCCTAATGTTTTGGCAGCTACTGTTAGATCATATATTCATAACAACTACTGTAGTTATCTTAAAGTGTACACTGATGGTTCACTTCTGAATAATCACCAAGCTGGTTCAGCTTTTGTTATACCAGCACTCAAAGTAGAAAAATCATATTTTATAGGTGTAAATCTGTCAGTATTTACAGCTGAACTGGTTGCAATTTTAATGGCTTTAACATATGTGCTAGATAACCCATATTGTTTTTTCCATGTCTTACTTTGTGTGGATTCTAAATCAGTTTTATATGCCATAAAATCTGCAGATTATAAGAATCATTCAAAACTTATATTAGATATAAAACTCACAGTCCACCTTCTAAGTTTAAGAAACATATTTGTTACTCTTCTTTGGGTTCCTTCACACATTGGATTGTACTCTAATGAATGGGTTGATTGGGCTGCTAAGAGAGGTGCGAGCAATAGAAGTGGAAACAGTGAGCTACATATTCCTTTATCTATCAAAGAAGGATATCATTTGTTAGAACAAGCATCCATAAGCAAGTTTAATGAAATACTACAAAAAAGAACAGTTTGTAAAATGGGTTCCAACCAGATAAAAAGTGTCTTTAAAAGTATACATCAGTCAAAGATTTATACAAATGTGGTCAGAGAAAGATAGCTTCAGGCGTTATTTTTTAGAATCCGATTAAACGCTTTTGTCACAAAATTTAGTAAGGATGTTAAATGCTTATGTGGAAACAATAATATTTCAAATACCCATATTGTACTTGAATGCAAGACTTTAAAGCCTTATTTACCTAGTTTTACCGAAACTTCCCTTGAACAAGTTCTGGATGATGTCAAGTTAGTGTTTGCTATTGCTAAGGGTTTATTGTTAAGTCCCATAGGGCATTTGTTGTAGTTACATCATTGTTCTGTTTTGAATTTTACTCTTCCCTGTTAATTTAATGTTTAGCATACAGTTTCGTTTTATGTAATGAGAATAACTTCAACCACAATTGCAAACTTGCACAAAATACACACACACACACACACACACACACACACACACACACACACACACACACACACACACACACACACACACACACACACACACACACACACACACACACACGCAAGCACGCACACACACCACGATTTCCTTTTTGAAATAAAAAGTAAATATTTAAGTATATACTTTAATGCATATATCCCCCATCATTTTCCTTGTCTTTCTCTCCCTTTCTCTCTTTAGTTTATCAACATTTTGATATTTATTAGTATTATTATTCTATATGTTTATTGTGTGTTTGTGTTTTTTTATATTATTGCTATATTTGCATATATTTCCCATCTTTGATTCCATTTATCTTTTTTTTGTATGCCCCCCCCCCCCCCTGTCCGGTATCACTTTATGTGGAAGGACGTAAAATTGAAGACTACTACTACTACTACACACACACACACACACACACACACACACACACACACACACACACACACACACACACACACACACACACACACACACACGCACACACACACACATGAGTAAAAGGAACTTGATGGCCTGGTTGTGCTTGCACTTGTGATCTGCTGACACTAGTACGATACCTATTCAAGGGGATGTTTCCCCTGGAGTTAACATCAGTGTCAACTTCCCAGTCGAAGTCCCGTGTACAGAGTATCTTGCAGACATTAAACCTGTTCTGCTTTTTAGAATAGTAGGCAATTGTGTGTCGGTGGGGATGGATGACAAAATTTACAAAACTGCATCCACACGGGGAATGGATGTAGAAAAGCACATGAGTCTTTAATCCCTTTTCGTTGAAATAAAAGAACAAAAAAGAAATTAACAGATCGATAAATAAGTAAATAAAAAAGAAATAAATATCAGTCAGGTTGATGCAGATGGAGACGTCTGTTGAAAGCAGGAACAGATAAGAGATGTAGCTATAGGGGAACACCCTAGGATGGAAATATAGGTGTCTTAAGTCTAGATTTGAAAGTGTCATATAGTAAAGCAAGAGAGAGAGAGTGGATTCCAGATTGATAGACCAAAAGTTTAATAGAAAAAGACTGACAACCAAGAATGGACCATTTGAATCATGGTGTTTGAAAGCAGAAGGTATCTGCAGCAGAATGGAGGAAGCAGGATGGAGTGTACAGGTGAAGAGTGTAACAGAGATATCAAGGTGAATTTGATATGAACGACTTTATCCCATGAGAAAACAATGCATTTTTTACCATTAATTAACAAATAATGGTACAGAACAGTAGCATGCTGTCTGGCTTTCCCCCCAAATTTAGTGTGGAGTCAGCCTGCCTCTACCCTTCCTCCCCGTTTTTCAAAACTCCTCTCCAGTTAACAGGGCACTGTCTTTCAGCTCCTGTTTTTTCCTGTGCTTACATCTTTCTGCTGGAGTGTTTGGTCAGTGTTTGTATTTGTTTCATTATGAAAATGGATTTCTTCCACAGCGATTTCCCATGTACAACTCCCTGTTGCGTGGGTTCTTTTACGTGAGCTGAAAATTATGTGTAACACACAGGACTGACCATGGGTTTATGTCTTATCTGAAACACTAGCACCAAGTCCACCACTCATGGTCTAATGAATGAGGGAAGAGCTTCAGGCCTAAACAAGATTCAAACACCGCACACTTCCACCCGAACTTTTTGCTATGTAGACAGGTGTGTTACCTCTACACCACATATCCACCTACTTTGAATAAACATATACATGCACAATTGCACGTGCTAGCGCTAGATGTGTGTGTGTGTGTATGTATCTGTGTGAGTGCCTAGGGAGTATGTGTGTGTGTGTGTGTGTGCGTGTGCGCGCGCGCGCGCGCGCGCGTGTGTGTGTGTGTGTGTGTGTGTGTGTATGAGGTATAACAACAACTTGTTTGAAGTTGCTATCAATTCCGGGTGTTTCCCTACGTCAATGTAGTTGAAAAGGCTTTCAAATTCACCCATGTATGAAATAGACCAAAATCATTAGTGTTGATTTGCATGAAGCTTCCTTTTACCTTTTTGATGTCTGTCAACACTGAATACGTGCAAAATACATAACAGCTTTTGATGTCTTAGAAAACAGCTGACAGAGACAGTTGGCTGTCCACGTGTACAACCCACAGCTGCATTGGCCAATGTGACTCACTGCTGGAGGAGTGTATAAAACATGCTGGCCATGTAGGCCCAACATTCCTTACCCAGGATCGTCCACTGAAGCCTCTGGTAAGTCCTTCACTTTTGAAACTTTTGTGTTTTTTTGTTTGAAGTAAAATCAGGACTTTGGAATTCGTTTCTGAGATACAAAACATTATCCACAGTTTTGAATGGTTTGTAGGATTTAGCTATTGGTCACATAAAGTACACAGAAGTTTTTTTCACTGTTTACTTCACACACCAAGGCAAAGAATGGACATGTTCTTGGGGAGATATCCCTGTGCCGTTTTGTTGAAATTGTTCTGAATCCCACAGCCATCATTCAGCAGAAATCTTGGTTTTCTATTCCTTCTTGTTGATTCAGTCATATACTGGAAAAGGTCTGGATCTCACTTATGAAAATATTGGAAAACGATTTCCTTCAGATTTGACTCTCTTGCCTAACTTTTAGATCCTCAAAGCTCCATTTTCCCCCCTTAAGTCTCTGAAATAGAATCTGAAATAACTGATGTTACTTAATATTATTGATGATCATTTCTTGAAAGGACAAAATGAGTTTTCGTAAATCTTTTGTTTCTTATTTACATTGCTTGATGAGAAAAGTTTTTTTTTTATTTGCTTTTGTTATATTTACTACTCATAAGAAAACAAGTACAGATGCAGACCAGAACTTGTTTTTAAAGGGTGGCGCTGTTCTTGTGGCTACATTCAGTCCCTGGGGAGAACAGCCCAAATTTCACGTAATCTGCTGTGACTGAAATTAGTATACAGTATGAGGGTGATTTAGACAAGTATGCATTTATTTGATTTAAACATTGAAATCATTTTATTTCAAGGATAGAGAACAAGCACTCAGTTCTTTTTACCTCTAGTCTCCGCGCACATGCAGTTTTCCAATTTTCTCGTTCATTTAAACCAGCTTGTAATGGTTTTCTATTTTCAAAGGCAAAACAGGTTTTAACATATTCACAACATGTTCTGCGTGGTTCACAAATAAGATTTAGTCTATTATCTCATCTGGAGAACCATTATATCTGCAGAGGAGGAATCCTGCAAGGTGATACCTGTATTTAGTGCTTTGTAGTCATAACTGCATATGGATAACTTCCCTACAGGAGAATTACAAACACTTTCAGCAGCTAACCTTACCTGTTACTTAGAATCATTATACTTCATGGACGTCTGTGTATATCCCTTTCATTGTTATCTTTTGCCTTGCTCTTGATAAAACCTGTATGGTTCAGCTTAAGACACTAGCTGGTGTGTTGACAATGTTGCAGGCGAAAATTATGTTATATTTTGAGTACTTTGCATGCCATGCATTACTACATAGTTTATAGATAAGGGTTTCTACTTCTTGAAAACGGGAAGGACCATTGTGGTGGCTTTTAAAGGACTTTAAAGGTGATAAATTTGCATACATTAAAAGGGCTCCATATCAAGACCAACTTCTACTGGATACTATTGGCTTACTGTTACTTTACAATTGTGGACTTGTAACTGATTTGTCTGTGAGTTCATTCAAGTTCAGACCAGAAATTGAGAGGATCCCACAAAAATCAACCTTGGTACAACTAGATGTTATACATGGTTCTAATAGGTTAATTACATGCAAAATATTTACTAATCAATGCCAATACTTCATGGTTTGTAAAGACTTCTTTAAAATCAATGCAAGCACAACTCACTCACTCACTCACTCAGTCCCATGTCCCAAAGGACGTAGGGGGGACGTGAGAGAAGACGCAACAGAGATCTTTTTCCATGCTTCACGATCCTGTGTGGCTAGTAGGAGGTGTTGTAGGTGTTGGGCGGTCCAGTCTTTGATGTTGTCAACCCATGATTTCTTTTGGCGGCCTCTTCTTCTCTTGCCCTCGACTGTTCCTTGCAGGATGGTTTTTGCTAGGGTGTTGTGTCTTGTGGTGTGACCAAACCACATCAGCTTTCTCCTCTTTATGGTGGAGAGCAAAGGCTCTTGTGGGCCCACACGCTTTTTGATTTCTTCTTTCACATAGTTATTGGTCTTGTGTTCTTTGTATGATATTTTGAGAAGTCTTCTGTGGCACTTGTTCTCGAATGCTTGGATTCTTCTCTCTAACTCTGCTGTCAGAGTCCATGATTCACAGCCATATAGGAGGATACATATCACGAGGGATTTGTAAAGGTGGAATTTGGTGCCGAAGCTGATGTTGTTGCTTCTGATGATCTTCTCGAGTCTGACTAGAGCAGATGTTGCTGTTGCAATGCGAGCTTTCACTTCATTGTTTGATGTGCCATCTTTTGTTAGGATGGAGCCTAAGTATTTGAATTGGCTCACCTCTTCCAATATTTCTCCATTCATCTTTATTTCCGTGATGTCATTACTTGCGCTGTTGACCATGATCTTTGATTTCTCTGTACTGACCTCCATGCCGTATGCGCTCGCTTGATCTGTTAAATTGTCTGTGAGGATTTGCAGTTCTTGTTTGCTGCTGCCCATGAGGTCAATGTCATCTGCAAATCTGAGGTTGCAAAGGGGTCTTCCACCAATGGAGATGGAAGTGTGGTGGTTTTGCAGTGTCTCTGTCATGATGTTTTCGAGGAAGAGGTTGAAGAGTACAGGTGAGAGAAGGCAGCCCTGGTGAACCCCAACCGTGGTCTTGAAGAACTCGCCCACGTGGTTGTTCATGAAAACTGCACTTTTTGCGTTCTCGTACAGAGCCTTGATGACTTCAATTAGGCAGCTGTCAATGTTGAAGTGCCTGAGTACTTGCCAGAGGCCGTCATGCCATACCCTGTCAAAGGCCTTTTTGAAGTCTATGAAATTGTAGTACAAGTCTTTTTGGTGTTGGAGATGCTTCTCTATCAGAATTCTAAGATTGAAAATTTGTTCCATTGTGCTGCGTTTTGGTCTAAAGCCCGATTGTTCTTCTGCCAGGAGTTTTTCTGCTTGGTTTTTCAGTCTGTTGAGGACTACCTGCAGCATGATCTTGCTATGATGACTTATGAGACTGATGGTTCTGTAGTTCTGGCATTTCTTGAGGTTTCCTTTCTTTGGCAGGGGTATTACAAGAGACTGTGTCCATTCTTTTGGCCATTCTTTGGTGTCGTGGATCTTCTGACAAAGGTCTGTGAATCGCCTTGCTGTTTCATTCCCTCCATTTTTTATGAGTTCAGCTGGGATGTTATCAATTCCAGGGGACTTCCCCTTCTTCATTTGTTTAATAGCTGCATCTACTTCACACCTTAGTATTGGTGGGTCTTTATCTTGGTGTTCAGGGGGTTTGTCAGAAACTATGTTGGCAAGCACAACAGTTTTGCTAAATAAAGAAGAGTGGAACAGAGTTACACAAAGTAAGGCTACAGGCATTGTGACTAATTTAGCCATAGAAATTGACTGCTTCTCCATGGGCAAAAAAAGGATTTCTTATGCTTCAAGGAAAGAGAAGTGTAACCTACTCCATGTTTGACTCTACTGAAAACAGACCTCACTGTGTACATGTTGACACAGTTGACAATGCCCTTTTCCTCTGTTGTGAAGACTTCCAGTCCACTACCGAGTTTAAAGGTGCAGACACAGATCCACTGTGAAAGATGGCTCGTCTTCTTCCTACCTGCCTGGTGCTGGTCCTTCTGGCAGCTCTGGTAAGATGGTGTCTCAGAGCAGACTCTCTGGCTGATGTTTATGTACTGGTGTTCTTGCTAATTATCTATTTATTCTTTTTATTCGAAGATAATGAAATAAGCACTTACGTGCTTAAAACAAATCCATTCCCCATGTGTATACAATTTTGTCATTTTTGTAAACCGTTTCTGCTGGCACACAATGGCCTCCTTTTCCGAAAGGTGGAACAGGTTTTTAGGTGTACACAAGATGTTTTTAATTTGTTGGGACACGGGTCCTCGGTTTACAGTATCACCCGATGGACTTTTAGTGGAGTGGATTGGGCACTAATTTTAACTCCAAAGGAGAAATAGCCCCTTGAACAGAACTTGAACACAGGTCAGCAGATCAAGAGAAGTAATGGGACATCTTTACCTTTCACATAAAAAAGCTGTATAGTTTACTGTTGACTCTTTCAGAACAGAAGTTATTCTATTACTGGGAGGTTTTTTTCGGTGTCCATAAAATCTTGCAAAAATGTACCTGTAATCAATTTTTTAGATATATAGTAGATTTTTGTTGATATTTTCTGTGGTTTGCTTTAGCACAGACATTTACCTGGAGTTTAGAAAAAAATATGGATTCCTAATTCCTTTCCCCCTTGAGTTGTAACAAAGAATACTGCTGTGGCTGCTGCTGCTTCTGTAGATGATGTTAACGATGACGATGAAAATAATGGTATTGATGATGATGATGATGATGATGATGATGATGATGATGATGATGATGATGATGATGATGATGATGATGATGACGACGACAGAATGTCACTGCTGTTGATATAAAACCTCGTATTCTTGTGCAGGTGATGGAATGTGAGGGTATCCTTAAAAGAAAATTCAGAAACAAACTCTGCTGCAACATCAAGTATTGTGGCGGCTTCCGCGGAACACGTTGCTGCAAGCGAGGAAAAGTCCGATATTTCTGCAGAGGAAGACGTTGTGGTATGTCCTTCCTTCCATCTTTTGGTTTGTCTAGCTGGCCATATGTCTTCCAGCTGTCCTTTTGCCTTCAGAGCCTGGGCTTGATCACAGTTCTTGATTAAACCATTGACGCTACTGAGGGCAACAACAAAGTGAGAGGCTGTATGATCAGTGGCTTTCCCACTCATAGAATTCCACTTTACAAAAGCTTAATCTTTAGTGATGGACTATGACTCTCTGACAAGGAGGCTTGACTTGCACAGTCCTCATGTGCTGCAGCCCAGGGGGCTAGTTGGCCTTTAGAGAACATCTCCAACGCTGACTGCCCTTATGCCCTCTTGGCCGAGAGAGTAGGGATGCACTGTGGGCAAGACATCTCCACTATAATCACATTTCTGCCCAGTTCCCCAAACAGCAGCTGCCTCCATTGCTATTTTGGAGTTCTTCGTCGAAAACGAGGGACAAACAAACCATATGTCTTCCTACTATCATTGTTTCAAGATTGGAAATTCTTCCGATTAATCCGGTTTTATTGCTACTCACTTGGTAACTAAAACTGTTAAATGGTTGGGTCCCTGTTTTTAAATGGCAGTTTTTACAGTTTGTTTATCGGTTATGTAGGCTTTAGTACTTGTTTTGCAGCTGTATGTGCGATTTGGCCTTTATTGTGCATGCCAGCTTTGACTGATTCATGTTTTACGTTTTTGCAGTGTTGTTATATTTGTTCGGGTGTTTTTTTCTGAACTGTTTCAGTCTTGAAATCTAGTGGGTTAGAGCTATCTTGAAATCCTGGAGGACCTACTCATGTGCACTTTTCATGCTGCCTTGTGTTTGTCTGTCTACCTGTCTTCCAGAACTATCTCTGATCAGCTTTGTATCTGTATCCTACCTGTGTCTTTTTGAGGTGAGAGAGAGAGAGAGGGAGAGAGAGAGAGAGGAGAGGAGAGAGAGAGAGAGAGAGAGAGAGAGAGAGAGAGAGAGAGAGAGAGAGAGAGAGAGAGAAGAGAGAGAGAGAGAGAGAGAGAGAAGAGAGAGAGAGAGAGAGAGAGAGGAGAGAGAGAGAGAGAGAGGAGAGAGAGAGAGAGAGAGAGAGAGATTGTGTGTGTGTGAGTGTTTATGTGTATGTGTGAGTTTGTATATGTGTGTATGTGTTTTTATTTTTATGTTTTATCCATTTTATTCTCTTATGTCGAGGATATTTGTTTCCTTTATTCTTTTATATTGAGAATAATGGGATAAGCACTCATGTGTTTTTTTCATTCAGTCCCCGTGTGTATGCAGTTCTGTAAATATTGTCATCTGTTCCTAAATGGCCTACTCTTACGAAAAGCGGAACAGGATTTAACGTGTGTGCAAGATGTTCTGCGTGCTTTCGCACACAGGGCCTCACTTTACAGTCTCATACAAAAGACTTTTTGGGAGAGTAGAGTCAGTACTGATGTTCACTCCAGGGGAAAACTCCTGTTCAATCTATATCTCTTGTTGTCTGTTTGTGACCACAGTTAGAGAATGCCGCTTTGGACGTGATTTGGAGGCGACGGAAGATGAGCCAGAGGTGTCTATGCCCAACACTCGAGACACGGAAGAGGAAAATCAGCCTGAGAACCCCTAAGTCTTCGGATCATGGACACAGCTTCTGGCTTGGGTTGGTCACAGCCTCTGTGCCTCTCTCTCTCTCTCTTTGTCTCTGTCTCTGTCCCTCTGTCTCTGTGTCTGTCTCTGTCTCTCTGTCTCTGTCTCTCTCTGTCTCTGTCTCTCTCTCTATCTGTCTCTATCTCCCTCTGTCCACAGCGTCAATTTCTTCGTACATTCAATTTTCTGAATTCTGAAAGTTCTGAGTTCTCTCTGTCTGTCTGTCTGTCTGTCTGTCTGACTGACTGAGAGACTGACTAACAGACTGACTGACTGACTGACTCACTCACTCACTCACTCGCTTACTCACTCACTCACTCTCTTTCTCTCTGTCTGAACCACTCACTCACTCACTCACTCACTCTGAGTGATGGAGGGCGGGATAGCCTAGTTATCAGAACATTGCGCTGGCAATTTGACGTCCCGAGTTCGATTCCCGTTCGAGGGGATCTTTCCCCTGGAGTTGATGTCTGTGTTTACTCCAATCCCCCCTAAAAGTCCTTCGGATAAGACTATAAACCACTGTTGCAAGAATTGGAAATACTTTCTTGAGAGTATTGCATTTTTGCTGCTGTACAGACTGTTGTCAATTTTGATATTGTCTTTATGTATTATGACGAGATGCTGTTAGGATCGTTTGTGTTGACGTTTTGAATGTTAATACAGCTTTGTCATGTTTCAGAGATTTCCATGAAGAATCATCTGGAACTCCAAACAGGACTGGGAAACGGACTGTGAAACATGTGGCTCCTCCTTTCCGGAGTTTGCCTGCAGAGTGTAGCTGTCAGCCTCTGTCCTTAAGTTGCTGTGACAAGAACTGTCCTGTTACCTTACCTGCTATGTACTAGCTGTTCTAGCAGTCTTTCTCTCTAAGTCTTTTTTCTTTTCAACAAGTAAACTTTCAGTGCAAAGAGAAAATGCTGAGTTTGAGTTTTTGTTATGTATGAGAAGTTTGCTATGTGAGAAAATGTGGACAATGTGTGTGTGTGTGTGTGTGCACGCGCGCGTGCACGCGCGCGGCGCGCGGTGTGTGTGTGTGTGTGTGTGTGTGTGTCTGCATGTGTGTGCTTTATTCCATTTTTTATTTGTTAATATCAAGGATAATGGGATAAGCACCCATGTACTTTTTTCATCCAGTCCCCGTGTGTATCACTCACCACTCAGTCCCATGTCCCAAAGGACGTAGGTGGGACATGAGAGAAGACGCAACGGAGATCTTTTTCCATGCTTCACGATCCTGTGTGGCTACTAGGAGGCGTTGCAGGGGTTGGGCAGTCCAGTCTTTGATGTTGTCAACCCATGATTTCTTTTGGCGGCCTCTTCTTCTCTTGCCCTCGACTGTTCCTTGCAAGATGGTTTTTGCTAGGGTGTTGTGTCTTGTGGTGTGACCAAACCACATCAGCTTTCTCCTCTTTATGGTGGAGAGCAAAGGCTCTTGGGGGCCCACACGCTTTTTGATTTCTTCTTTCACATAGTTATTGGTCTTGTGTTCTTTGTATGATATTTTGAGGAGTCTTCTGTGGCACTTGTTCTCGAATGCTTGGATTCTTCTCTCTAACTCTGCTGTCAGAGTCCATGATTCACAGCCATATAGGAGGATAGATATCACGAGGGATTTGTAGAGGTGGTATTTGGTGCAGAAGCTGATGTTGTTGCTTCTGATGATCCTCTGGAGTCTGACTAGAGCAGATGTTGCTGTTGCAATGCGAGCTTTCACCTCATTGTTTGATGTGCCATCTTTTGTTAGGATGGAGCCTAAGTATTTGAATTGGCTCACCTCTTCCAATATTTCTCCATTCATCTTTATTTCCGTGCTGTCATTACTCGCGCTGTTGACCATGATCTTCGATTTCTCTGTACTGACCTCCATGCCGTATGCGCTCGCTCGATCTGTTAGACTGTCTGTGAGGATTTGCAGTTCTTGTTTGCTGCTGCCCATGAGGTCAATGTCATCTGCAAATCTGAGAATACTGTGAGGGATTGTATAACTACCCGTGTGTATGCAGTTTTGTAAATGTCATCTGTTCCCACCGGCACAGGATGGCCTACTCTTACGAAAAGCGGATCAGGATTTAACGTGTGCACAAAATGTTCTGCATTCGTTTACACACGATGCCTGGGTTTATAGTCTCATCTGAAGTACCATGGGGGAGAGTGGAGTCAGCACTCATGTTAACTCCAGGAGAAAAATCTCCTCGAACAGGAATCGATCTTGGGTCGTCAAATTGCAAGCGCAATGTTCTGACCACTAGGATTTCCCGTCCTCCCGTGTGTGTGTGTGTGTGTGTGGGGGGGGTGGTGGTTTTGAAGACGAAGTTGTAACTGATTCCATGCCGTAGTTTTTCTCCACAACCACATATCTACAAAACTACTGCAGGTAACTATGTACATAGTCTTCATCATTAGAGCATAACACACTATAGAAACACGAAAAAAGAAAAGAAAAAGAATCAGGAGGGAAAAAGGATTTTACCATATGAAATGAAGGCAGAAACAAAGCATGGAAGCAAACGAAACAAAGAAAGAAGGACACAACCATAGACAAGTTCTAGATTTCTGATATCATTAGTGTTTGACCTCTTCTTGGGGGCAGAGAGAATTTCCTTAGACAAAATAACTTTAACCTATAGAATTCGTTTTGACGAAAAACGTGGATAATATTGTGTTTGAAAGAACTGATAATCTAGTGAACGTCTTAGTTCAGTTCGTGTCACTTTACTATCAACGGTAATGGGACAGCTCAGAGGTCAGAGCAGTCATGCTTCCAAAGCTTGGGGTTCAACAGCGTTGAGCGTGGATTCCTTGAGGATGGGTAACCGTTTTTTGCCCCTTGACTTTGGCACCGTCTCTCAGTTCAACCAGTTGTAAACTGGGTATCTGTCCTCTTTGAAGAGCAGTGAGGGAGAGGAGATGGATGTTGCCATCAATACGCTGGCCCCTAGAAAAGCAGAGATCTCTGACTCCTTGCTCCCCAATGACCGTATAGCTTATTTGACACCTTTACCTATTCCTTTTGTTTATTCTTGATTATAAATTTGCTCA
>CM060335.1:1097658-1102658 GCA_030674155.1 Stramonita haemastoma
GTTCAATATTTAATGAAATTCGTAAAAAAAAGTAGCCACCAAGCCATTATAATAAAATTCAAAATACTACGAAGTACAAAAAAATCTTGATTTTGAAAAGCAGGAAACCTCTGCTCAACGTTGTTGAAATAACATATGATGTTATAAATAACAGATCAAATCAAATCAACTAACTCAAAATGGGCAAAAAGAAATGAGTCAACATCTTTTCCTATAGTATTGTGATACAATGCAGTAATTGATGGCGCATTTCAACGAAAATGGTTCAGTTTTTTTTTCTATTTCACTTTATGCTTCTGCATGTGTCTGTATCTCTCTGGCCCTGTTAAGGCTGGAATATATGGTGATAGTGTTGAGAACAGCCCTGTCTAGTAGTCTGGAAACACATGTACTTTCAAAGCAGAATCATTACATCATTCTCATCATCAATAATCATCAAGCAATATTACTGATTAAAAGGTCTTTGATTTGGTGCCTTGACTGCTGTAGTCTCATGGTGACCTCAATTTTGTTTTGCCCCAGACACTTCTGTGCCTGTGGTGAGTTTGTAACAAAGGCTTTCAGGTTGGAGGTTCTCAAGGGAAGGTCCTTGGAGGAATGTTGTAGTGGTCATCACCTCAGGTGGGCAACTGCCTTAGTCTGACATTCCGACTGAGCTAAAAGTATCATCAGTAGGAGGCTTAGTGTATGGTGTCTTGCGAATGCTAGCGCATAACAGACACCTGTGAACACCACATACGTGACACAACAGCAGTGCAGGACCTCTTTGGCTGGTGGCCTAATGTAGCCTGACATTGATGGCTACCTATGGACTTCCAACCCTGAGGATGCCACATAGGGAATCTGGATATGACTGGGGCATAGTAAATAAAACGAGCAGTGTGGGAACAGTAGGACACCTATGTCAAAGAAATGCAGCAGCAACAACAATAGTGGACATTAGGCTGTACCTGTGAATGAAACAATATATATAGAGATAGTTTACAGGATTGATTTTCTGAACTGAACAAATTTCCCTTTCTATCAGGTAAACTTTTTTTAGCTTTGAAGAACAGTATATTCCTTGACATTTTTGTACAAGTGGCAAAAGTGCGCCATAGAATGTCCACCGTTCTCTCACTCTTGCATATCCCCCTTTTCTAAACACAATCATGTTACTCTTCGACATAGTGATTTTCAGTTGAAGTGAAGATATAGCACTTAAATAAACTAATATCAGCACTTATAGCCCACTACTAGTTTCTGACATCTGATCCGCATCATGCAAAAAGAGAAAGATAAATAAATACAGTACACCATCTGAATCTGTAAAAGTTGCTCCATGTTTTCGATTTGTACCACTTCTGTGCTTTGTCCATTGATGAGAGGTAAAAATAGCATAGGACTGTACATGCCATCTTGTCTTTCTCTCATGTTTGTAGCTTAACCAATTCAATAGTTTGCTACTACCAAAATGTAGCTTATTTCTTTGAGTCCCAACAGACCAAGATTCAATACTTTCCAGTTACCAAAATGTTACTTATTTCCTCGAGTCCCAACAGACCAGCTGGTTGGGAAAATGTAAGTTCTGCATCCCAGACTTGCCCTGGTCACATGCAAAAGTGCTGAAGTTTTACTTAATTCCCCAAAGAGTAACTGGGACAAGTAGAGTTAAAAAATTCACGGGGAATTACAACCAAGAGGTGATATATGAAAACAGGCTATTCAAACTGGTGAGGGACAATCCAATCACCTCTATTTACAACTGCCACAATTACAGAGAAGGCCCTGATCTTTACTCAAAAAAAATGTTGGTAGTAACTAAATAATCAGCTTGGTCAATTTCATCTTGACAACCACACATGTGCACACCAACAATTATTGTAAACTGAACACTTCTACTTCTTCAGCTTTTTAAACTTGCAGCAATACTAAAAATATTAGAACCTTCATTTTCTTGCTAAAAGTCTTTTAAATGTGTGAAAACTTTGTATGCCCAACAGCAGCATTCCCTTTTCAAAGACTTTAATGAATTTGCAGTTTTAATATATACATATCAGCCAAGTTTTCACTCCACGCATTTTTTGTTTCAACACAGTATCGTTTTCCAACTGTATATGTAAATTCGGCAACTGACATAAGGAATAAAGAGTTTCAAAGGTATATGGTCTGAATCAATATTTTTCCCACACTCCCAATCTGCCTTATTTGCTTAACAATGGTAACAGATCACAGGCAGTACGTCAGAAAATTATCAGTGCAGTATACCTTGCAACTTTGCTTGCTGACATCAGATTCACATCATTCAGAGGTAGTACAGAATAATTAAAAATAATAAAGATAGCCATTATGATTATGATAGCATTACATATATAGCAATAATTATAGTAGTAATGATGAGGATAATAATGATGATTGTGATTATGCTGCTGCTGATGCTGCTGCTGCTGCTGCTGATGATGATGACGATGATGACGACGACAACGACGATGATGGTGATGATAACTTATTGATGATGATGATGATAACAAATATGACAATTATAATGGTAATGATGATCTCTGTAGTGGTTAATCTTGTGAACCAAAGAAATCAAAATGTTTGATTTCAAAACATTCAAACACATGTTATCCACAAACAAATGAAATTAACAGATTTCACACACACACACACACACACACACACACACACACACACACACACACACACACACACACACACACACACACACACACACACACACACACACACACACACACACAGGGGATCGGGATAGCCTAGTGGTCAGAACATTGTGCTCGCAACTTGACTACTCCTTTTCGATTCGATTCCCTTCGAGGGGACTTTTTCTCCTGGAGCTAACATTAGTGCTGTTTCCACTTTCCCCAAAAGCCTTATGGATGAGACGAGACAATAAACGGAGGATCCGTGTGCAAATCCGCACAGAGCATCTTGCGCACATGTTAAATCCTATTCCACTTTTCGCAATAGTAGGCCATTGTGTCCCGGTGGGAACAGATGACAAGATTTACAAAACTGCGTACACACAGGGACTGGATGTAAAAAAAATTGCATACGAGTGCTTATTCCATTATCCTCGATATAAAAGAATAAATAAATAAAATTAAAATTAATAAATACAACACACACATACACACACAAACACACAAACACAAATACACACAAACACAAACACACACACACCCACACATACACACACACACACACACACACACACACACACACACACACACACACACACACACACACACACACACACACACATCTAGCGCTAGCATGTGCAATTGTGCATGTATATGTTTATTCAAAGTAGGTGGATATGTGGTGTAGAGGTAACACACTGTCTACATAGCAAAAAGTTCGGGGTGGAAGTGTGCGGTGGTTTGAATCTTGTTTAGGCCTGAAGCTTTTCCCTCATTCTTTAGACCATGAGTGGTGGACTGGGTGCTAGTTTTTCAGATAAGACATAAACCCAGGGTCAGTCCTGTGTGTTACACATAATTTTCAGCTCACGTAAAAGAACCCACGCAACAGGGAGTTGTACATGGAAAATCGCTGTGGAAGAAATCCATTTTCATAATGAAACAAATACAAACACTGACCAAACACTCCAGCAGAAAGATGTAAGCACAGGAAAAAACAGGAGCTGAAAGACAGTGCCCTGTTAACTGGAGAGGAGTTTTGAAAAACGGGGAGGAAGGGTAGAGGCAGGCTGACTCCACACTAAATTTGGGGGGAAAGCCAGACAGCATGCTACTGTTCTGTACCATTATTTGTTAATTAATGGTAGAAAATGCATTGTTTTCTCATGGGATGAAGTCGTTCATATCAAATTCACCTTGATATCTCTGTTACACTCTTCACCTGTACACTCCATCCTGCTTCCTCCATTCTGCTGCAGATACATTCTGCTTTCAAACACCATGATTCAAAAGGTCCATTCTTGGTCGTCAGTCTTTCTCTATTAAACTGTTGGTCCATCAATCTGGAATCCACTCTCTCTATTGCTTTACTATATGACACTTTCAAATCTAGACTTAAGACACCTATATTTCCATCCTAGGGTGTTCCCCTATAGCTACATCTCTTATCTGTTCCTGCTTCCAACAGACGTCTCCATCTGCATCAACTTGCCTGATATATTTTTTTTTATTTACTTATTTATCGATCTGTTAATTTCTTTTTTGTTCTTTTATTTCGACGAAAAGGGATTAAAGACTCATGTGCTTTTCTACATCCATTCCCCGTGTGGATGCAGTTTTGTAAATTTTGTCATCCATCCCCACCGACACACAATTGCCTACTATTCTAAAAAGCAGAACAGGTTTAATGTCTGCCAAGATACTCTGTACACGGGACCTCGATTGGGAAGTTGACACTGATGTTAACTCCAGGGGAAACATCCCCTTGAATAGGTATCGTACTAGTGTCAGCAGATCACAAGTGCAAGCAAAACCAGGCCATCCCGTTCCTTTTACTCAGTGTGTGTGTGTGTGTGCGTGTGTGTGTGTGTATGTGTCTGTGTCTGTGTGTTGTGTGTCTGTGTGATGTTCAGATTGAGATTGAGATTCATTGTGTGTGTGTGTTTGTGTGTGTGTGTGTGTGTGTGTGTGTGTGTGTGTGTGTGTGTGTGTGTGTGTGTGTGTGTGTGGTGTGTGTGTATGTGTGTGTAAGTGTTCGTGTAACTCTGTGTGTGTGTGTGTGTGTGTGTGTGTGTGTGTTGTGTGGTGTGTGTGTGTGTGTGTGTGTGGTTGTGTGTGTGTGTGTGTGTGTGTGTGTGTTGTGTTGTGGGTGTTTCTGTGAGATTCAGATTCAGATTCAGACTCCGGTGTGTGTGTGTGGTGTGTGTGTGTGTTTTGTGTGTGTGTAGATGTGGGTTTGTGTGTGTGTGTGTGTGTGTGTGTGTGTGTGTGTTTGTGTGTGTACGTGTATGTGTGTGTGTGGTCTGCGTGCGTGCGTGTATGTGTGTGTGTTGTGTATGTGTGTGTATTGTGTGTGTG
>CM060335.1:1107658-1115158 GCA_030674155.1 Stramonita haemastoma
ATGGCCAGCTAGACCAACCAAAAGATGGAAGGAAGGACATACCACAACGTCTTGCTCTGCAGTAATATCGGACTTTTCCTCGCTTGCAGCAACGTGTTCCGCGGATGCCGCCACAATACCTGATGTTGCAGCAGAGTTTGTTCCTGAATTTTCTTTTAAGGATACCCTCACATTCCATCACCTGCACAAGAATACGAGGTTTTATATCAACAGCAGTGACATTCTGTCGTCATCGTTATCATCATCATCATCATCATCATCATCATCATCATCATCATCATCATCATCATCATCATCATCATCATCACCAAAACCATCACCCATCATCATCATCATCATCATCATCATCATCATCATCATCATCATCATCATCATCATCATCATCATCAATACCATTATTTTCATCGTCATCGTTAACATCCTCTACAGAAGCAGCAGCAGCCACAGCAGCATCCTTTGTTACAACTCAAGGGGGAAAGGAATTAGGAATCCATATTTTTTTTCTAACCTCCAGGTAAATGTCTGTGCTAAAGCAAACCACAGAAAATATCAACAAAAATCTACTCTCTATCTATCGATCTAAAAATTAATTACAGGTACATTTTTGCAAGATTTTCTGGACACCAAAAAAAAATCCCAGTAATAGAATAAGTTCTGTTCTGAAAGAGTAACCAGTAAACTATACAGCTTTTTTTATGTGAAAGGTAAAGATGTCCCATAACTTCTCTTGATCTGCTGACCTGTGTTCAAGTTCTGTTCAAGGGGCTATTTCTCCTTTGGAGTTAAAATTAAGTGGCCAATGCACTCCACTAAAAGTCCATCGGGTGATACTGTAAATCGAGAACCCGTGTCCCAACGATTTAAAAACATCTTGTGTACACCTAAAAACCTGTTCCGCCTTTCGGAAAAGGAGGCCAATGTGTGCAAGCAGAAACGGTTGACAAAATTGAGAAAATTGCATACACATGGGGAATGGATTTGTTTTAAGCACGGAAGTGCTTTTTCCATTATCTTCGAATAAAAAGAATAAATAGATAATTAGCAAGAACATCAGTACATAAACATCAGCCAGAGAGTCTGCTCTGAGACACCATCTTACCAGAGCTGCCAGAAGGACCAGCACCAGGCAGGTAGGAAGAAGACGAGCCATCTTTCACAGTGGATCTGTGTCTGCACCTTTAAACTCGGTAGTGGACTGGAAGTCTTCACAACAGAGAAAAAACCATTACCAACTGTGTCAACATGTACACAGTGAGGTCTGTTTTCAATGGAGTCAAACATGGAATAGGTTACACTTCTCTTTCCTTGAAGCATAAGAAATCCTTTTGTTGCCCATGGAGAAGCAGTCAATTTCTATGGCTAAATTAGTCACAATGCCGTAGCCTTACTTTGTTAACTCTGTTTCACTCTTCTTTATTTAGCAAAACTGTTGTGCTTGCATTGATTTCAAAGAAGTCTTTACAAACCATGAATTATTGGCATGGAATAGTAAATATTTTGCATGTAATTAACCTATTAGAACCATGTATAACATCTAGTTGTACCAAGGTTGATTTTTGTGGGATCCTCTCAATTTCTGGTCTGAACTTGAATGAACTCACAGACAAATCAGTTACATGTCCACAATTGTAAAGTCACAGGAAGCCAATAGTATCCAGTAGAATTGGTCTTGATATGGAGCCCTTTTAATGTATGCAAATTTATCACCTTTAAAGTCCTTTAAAAGCCACCACAATGGTCCTTCCCGTTTTCAAGAAGTAGAAACCCTTATCTATAAACTATTCAGTAATGCATGGAATGCAAAGTACTCAAAATAAACATTTTCAACACACCAGCTAGTGTCTTAGGCTGAATCATAAAGGTTTTTACAAGAGCAAGGCAAAAGATAACAATGAAAGTGATATACACAGACGTCCATGAAGTAGAATGATTCTAAGTAACAGGTAAGGTTAGCTGCTGAAAGTGTTTGTAATTCTCCTGTAGGGAAGTTATCCATATGCAGTTATGACTACAAAGCACTAAATATAGGTATCACCTTGCAGGATTCCTCCTCTGCAGATATAATGGTTCTCCAGATGAGATAATAGACTAAATCTTATTTGTGAACGCTCGCAGAACATGTTGTGAATATGTTAAAACCTGTTTTGCCTTTAAAAATAGAAGACCATTACAAGCTGGTTTAAATGAACGAGAAAATTGGAAAACTGCATGTGCGCGGAGACTAGAGGTAAAAAGAACGGAGTGCTTGTTCTCTATCCTTGAAATAAAATGATTTCAATGTTTAAATCAAATAAATGCATACTTGTCTAAATCACCCTCATACTGTATACTAATTTCAGTCACAGCAGTTTACGTGAAATTTGGGCTGTTCTCCCCAGGGACTGAACGTAGCCACAAGAACAGCGCCACCCTTCAAAAACAAGTTCTGGTCTGCATCTGTACTTGTTTTCTTATGAGTAGTAAATATAACAAAAGCAAATAAAAAAAACTTTTCTCATCAAGGGAATGTAAATAAGAAACAAAAGATTTAAGAAAACTCATTTTGTCCTTTCAAGAAAGGATCATCAATAATATTAAATAACATCAGTTATTTCAAATCTTTTTTCAGAGACTTAAGGGGGGAAAATGGAGCTTTGAGGATCTAAAAGTTAGGCAAGAGAGTCAAATCTGAAGGAAAATGGTTTCCAATATTTTCATAACTGAGATCCAGACTTTTCCAGTATATGACTGAATCAACAAGAAGGAATTAAAAACCAAGATTTCTGCTGAATGATGGCTGTGGGATTCAGAACAATTTCAACAAAACGGCACAAGGATATCTCCCCAAGAACATGTCCCTTCTTTGCCTTGGTGTGTCGAAGTAAACAGTGAAAAAAACTTGTGTGTACTTTATGTGACCAATAGCTAAATCCTACAAACCATTCAAAACTGTGGATAATGTTTTGTATCTCAGAAACAAATTCCAAAGTCCTGATTTTACTTCAAGCAAAAAAACACAAAAGTTTCGAAAGTGAAGGACTTACCAGAGGCTTCAGTGGACGATCCTGGGTAAAGAATGTTGGGCCTACATGGCCAGCATGTTTTATACACTCCTCCAGCAATGAGTCACATTGGCCAATGCAGCTGTGGGTTGTACACGTGGACAGCCAACTGTCTCTGGCAGGTGTTTTCTAAGACATCAAAAGCTGTTATGTATTATGCACGTATTCAGTGTTGACAGACATCAAAAAGGTAAAAGGAAGTTTCATGCAAATCAACACTAATGATTTTGGTCTATTTCATACATGGGTGAATTTGAAAGCCTTTTCAACTACATTGACGTAGGAAAACACCCGGAATTGATAGCAACTTCAAACAAGTTGTTGTTATACTCAACACAACCACACACACACACACACACACACACACACACACACACACACACACACACACACACACACACACACACACACACACATGCATACACACACGCACACACACACATACTCCCTAGGCACGCACACAGATACATACACACACACATCTAGCGCTAGCACGTGCAAATGTGCATGTATTGGTTTATTCAAAGTAGGTGGATATGTGGTGTAGAGGTAACACACCTGTCTACATAGCAAAAAGTTCGGGGTGGAAGTGTGCGGTGGTTTGAATCTTGTTAAGGCCTGAAGCTTTTCCCTCATTCATTAGACCATGAGTGGTGGACTGGGTGCTAGTTTTTCAGATAAGACATAAACCCAAGGTCAGTCCTGTGTGTTACACATAATTTCCAGCTCACGTAAAAGAACCCACGCAACAGGGAGTTGTACATGGAAAATCGCTGTGGAGGAAATCCATTTTCATATGGAAACAAATACAGTTGCAGACAGGAAAAGAAAAGAAAAATAATAGGTGGCGCTGCCCTTGTGGTGACGCACTCTCCCCAGGGAGAGCAGCCTGAATTTCATGCAGAGCAATCTGCAGTAACTGAAAGTGCTGTAATTTTTTCATGTAAAAGAAAAGTGGAGGCAAACACTGACCAAACACTCCAGCAGAAAGATGTAAGTACAGGAAAAAACAGGAGTCATCTGTTCCCACCGGGACACAATGGCCTACTATTACGAAAAGCGGAATAGGATTTAACATGTGCGCAAGATGCTCTGTGCGGATTTGCACACGGATCCTCCGTTTATTGTCTCTATCCGAAAGGCTTTTGGGGAAAGTGGAGTCAGCACTAATGTTAGCTCCAGGAGAAAAAAACCCTGGAAGGGAATCGAATCGAAAAGGTGTAGTCAAGTTGCGAGCACAATGATCTGACCACTAGGCTATCCCGATCCCTGTGTGCTGTGTGTTGGGGGGGGGGGGGTATGAGTGTGGCTGTGTTGTGTGTGTGTGTGTGTGTGTGTGGGTGTGTGTGTGTGTGTTGTGTGTGTGTGTGTGTATGGAGTGTGTGTGTGTGTGTGTGCGCGCGCGCGCGCGCGTGTGTGTGTGTGTGTGTGTGTTGTGTTGTGTGTGTGTGTGGGGTTAAATCTGTTAATTTCAATTGTTTGTGGATAACATGTGTCTGAATGTTTTGAAATCAAACATTTTGATTTCTTTGGTTTACAAGATCCACAGCTACAGAGATCATCGTTACCATTATAATTGTTATAATTGTTAACATCACATTAAATTATAATCATAATCATCGTCGTCGTCGTCGTCGTCGTCTTGTCGTCCTCGTCATCATCATCATCATCATCATACCATTATAATCATAATCACAATCATCATTATCATCCTCATCATTACTACTGTAATTATTGCTATATATGTAATGCTATCATTATAATCAGAATGGTTATCTTTATTATTTTTCATTATTTTGTACTACCTCTGAATGATGTGAATCTGATGTCAGCAAGCAAAGTTGCTTGGTATACAGCACTGATAATTTTCTGAGGTCCTGCCTGTGATCTGTTAGCATTGTTAAGGAAATAACGAAGAATGGGAGTGTGTGAAAAATATTGATTCAGATCATATACCTATGAAACTCTTGGAAAATGATACTGTGTTGGAACAAAATTGTGTGGAGTGAAGACTTGGCTGAGGTCATTTACTTGATATTTATTATTGTATAAGATCAAATAAGAAGAATGGAAGTAGTTGAAAAATATTGATCAGATCATAATTACTATGAAACTTGAAATGATACTGTGTGGGAACAAAATGAATAATGTAGTATTGTAGTTATAATAGATAGATAGATAGATAGATTAGATAATAGATAGAAGGAATAAAATAGCTTGATATTCATATAAGGAACTAAAAGATAGTTTAATAATCAATAAGATTCAGAATGACAACTCAACGCTTAAAGTCCTAGCAAGAATGGATAAGTGCTAAGATAGATAGATGAGATAATAGATAGATAATAATAGATAGATATATATATAGATAATAATATAATAATAGATATAATAATAATAATAGTATAATAATAATTAATAATATTGCAAACTTTAAATGCAGTACACATTTATGAAAAAAGGAATGATGTTGTTGGGAATACAGAGTTTGCACATTTAAAAAGGACTTTTAGCAAAACAAATGAAGATTTTAATATGTTAAGTATTGCTGCAAGTTTAGAAAGCTGGAGAAGTAGAAGTGTTATGTTCACAATAATTGTTCGGTGTGCACAGTGTGGTTGTCAACAAGAAATTGGCCAAGCTTATTATTAAGTGAATACCAATATTTTTCAGAATCAAGATTAGGATACGTCCTTCTCAGTGATTGTGCAGTAGGGTTGCAGTTGTATATAGAGGTGATTGGATTACCACTCACTAATTTGATTGGCCTGTATTTATGCATCACTTGTAGGTTGTAATTCTCTGTCAATTTTCTTAAATGTACTTTCCCCAGTTCATCTTTTGAAAATTAAGTTAGACTTTAACACTTTTGCCTAAGGCTAGAGCAAATCTGGGATGCAGAACTTCAATTTTCCCATTGACCTTGTATGTTGGGACTCGAGGAATTAGGTTGCATTTTGGAAATTGGAAATTACTGAAACTTAAATTGGTAAAGTTAAAACTCATGACAGACAGACAAGATGGCGTATACAGTTATATGTTATTTTCACCTTTCATCAATGGACAAACCACAGAAGTATTTAAAATGCAAATCGTGAATCATGTTTTACAGGTTCAGATGATGCCCTGGATTTATTTATCTTTCTCTTTTTCCACCATGCAGATCTGATGTCAGAAACTAGTAGTGGGCTACAAGTGCTGATATCAGTTTTTTTGAACTGCTATATCTTCACTTCAACTGAAAATCACTATGTCGAAGAGTAACATGATTGTGTTTAGAAAAGGGGGATATGTAAGAGTGAGAGAACAGTTGACTTTCTATGGCGCACTTTTGCCACTTGTACAAAAATGTCAAGGAATATACTGTTCTTCAAAGCTAAAACGCTTTACCTGATAAAAAGGAAAACTTGTTCAGTTCAGAAAATCAATCCTGTAAACTATCTCTATATATATTGTTTCATTCACAGGTGCAGCCTAGTGTACACTATTGTTGTTGCTGCTGCATTTTCTTTGACATAGGTGTCTTACTGTTCCCACACTGCTCGTTTTATTTACTATGCCCCAGTCATATCCAGATTCCCTATGTGGCATCCTCAGGGTTGGAAGTCCATAGGTAGCCATCAATGTCAGGCTGCATTAGGCCACCAGCCAAAGAGGTCCTGCACTGCTGTTGTGTCACGTATGTGGTGTTCACAGGTGTCTGTTATGCGCTAGCATACGCAAGACACCATACACTAAGCCTCCTACTGATGATACTTTTAGCTCAGTCGGAAAGTCAGACTGAGGCAGTTGCCCACCTGAGGTGATGACCACTACAACAGTCCTCCAAGGACCTTCCCTTGAGAACCTCCAACCTGAAAGCCTTTGTTACAAACTCACCACAGGCACAGAAGTGTCTGGGGCAAAACAAAATTGAGGTCACCATGAGACTACAGCAGTCAAGGCACCAAATCAAAGACCTTTTAATCAGTAATATTGCTTGATGATTATTGATGATGAGAATGATGTAATGATTCTGCTTTGAAAGTACATGTGTTTCCAGACTACTAGACAGGGCTGTTCTCAACACTATCACCATATATTCCAGCCATAACAGGGCCAGAGAGATACAGACACATGCAGAAGCATAAAGTGAAATAAAAAAAAAACTGAACCATTTTCGTTGAAATGTGCCATCAATTACTGCATTGTATCACAATACTATAGGAAAGGATGTTGACTCATTTCCTTTTGCCCATTTTGAGTTAGTTAAATTGATTTAATCTGTTATTTATAACATCATATGCTATTTCAACAACGTTGAGCAGAGTTTTCCTGCTTTTTAAAATCAAGACATTTTTTATACTTCATAGTATTTGGAAGTTTATCATACTGGCTTGGTGGCTTTTTTTTTTACGAATTTCATTCAATATTGAACAAATGGAACGATAGTAAAATTTGTGACCCCACTAATGTATTT
>CM060335.1:1117658-1144167 GCA_030674155.1 Stramonita haemastoma
AAACCGCTCTTTGGGTCCCGTCTTTGCCCCAAACCGCACCTTTTTTGGCATGGGGGTGGGTATGCATGCGTGCACGCGCGCGCGCGCTGGTGTTTGTCAGTGCGTTTGTTTGTGTGCGCGCATGTGGCGGGCAGCCTGCAGTTTGCCCTGGTGCATCATACGGCTGTATATTGTCATTATTATTGTGCGCCCTGCTTGGTTTTCGGTGCGTACACTCTACCCGATGTCCTTGCCGCAAAGAAGCTTTCTCAGCTCTTGAGGGCTTCGTTTTCGCCACAAGTCCGGCGCCACACACGTCGGAGATGGTAGGGGAGGGAGTAGGCATACGGTGCCTACTGTCCTGGTGCCTCGGGGTCCGTAACCGTGAAAAAGTCGGGGCAGGACGGGCCTGAAAATCGCTCTTTGGGTCCCGTCTTTGCCCCAAACCGCACCTTTTTTGGCATGGGGGTGGGTATGCATGCGCGCACGCGCGCGCGCGCTGGTGTTTGTCAGTGCGTTTGTTTGTGTGCGCGCATGTGGCGGGCAGCCTGCAGTTTGCCCTGGTGCATCATACGTCTGTATATTGTCATTATTATTGTGCGCCCCGCTTGGTTTTCTGTGCGTACACTCTACCCGGTCTCCTTGCCGCAAACAAGCTTTCTCAGCTCTTGAGGGCTTCGAGGTCGCCACAAGTCCGACGCCACACACGTCGGAGATGGTAGGGGAGGGAGTAGGCATACGGTGCCATATTGTCCTTGGTGCCTCGGGGTCCGTAACCGTGAAAATGTCGGGGCAGGACGGGTCTGAAAACCGCTCTTTGGGTCCCGTCTTTGCCCCAAACCGCACCTTTTTTGGCATGGAGGTGGGTATGCATGCGCGCACGCGCGCGCGCGCTGGTGTTTATCAGTGCGTTTGTTTGTGCGCGTGCATGTGGCGGGCAGCCTGCAGTTTGCCCTGGTGCATCATACGGCTGTATATTGTCATTATTATTGTGCGCCCCGCATGGTTTTCGGTGCGCACACTCTACCTGATCTCCTTGCCGCAAACAAGCTTTCTCATCTCTTGAGGGCTTCGGGGTCGCCACAAGTCCGGAGCCACACACGTCGGAGATGGTAGGGGAGGGAGTAGGCATACGGTGCCATACTGTCCTGGTGCCTCGGGGTCCATAACCGTGAAAAAGTCGGGGCAGGACGGGCCTGAAAACCGCTCTTTGGGTCCCGTCTTTGCCCATAAACAGCACCTTTTTGGCATGGGGGTGGGTATGCATGCGCGCGCGCGCGCGCGCGCTGGTGTTTGTCAGTGCGTTTGTTTTTGTGCGCGCATGTGGCGGGCAGCTTGCAGTTTGCCCTGGTGCATCATACGGCTGTATATTGTCATTATTATTGTGCGCCCTGCTTGGTTTTCTGTGCGTACACTCTACCCGATCTCCTTGCCGCAAACAAGCTTTCTCAGCTCTTGAGGGCTTCGGGGTCGCCACAAGTCCGGCGCCACACACGTCGGAGATGGTAGGGGAGGGAGTAGGCATACGGTGCCATACTGTCCTGGTGCCTCGGGGTCCGTAACCGTGAAAAAGTCGGGGCAGGACGGGCCTGAAAACCGCTCTTTGGGTCCCGTCTTTGCCCCAAACCGCACCTTTTTGGCATGGGGGTGGGTATGCATGCGCGCACGCGCGCGCGCTGGTGTTTGTCAGTGCGTTTGTTTGTGTGCGCGCATGTGGCAGGCAGCCTGCAGTTTGCCTGGTGCATCATACGGCTGTATATTGTCATTATTATCATGCACCCCGCTTGGTTTTCGGTGCGTACACTCTACCCGATCTCTTTGCCGCAAACAAGCTTTCTCAGCTTTTGAGGGCTTCGGGGTCGCCACAAGTCCGGCGCCACACACGTCGGAGATGGTAGGGGACGGAGTAGGCATACGGTGCCTTACTGTCCTGGTGCCTCGGGTTCCGTAACCGTGAAAAAGTCGGGGCAGGACGGGCCTGAAATCCGCTCTTTGGGTCCCGTCTTTGCCCCAAACCGCACCTTTTTGGCATGGGGTGGGTATGCATGCGCGCACGCGCTGGTGTTTGTCAGTGCGTTTGTTTGTGTGCGCACATGTGGCGGGCAGCCTGCAGTTTGCCCTTGTGCATCATACGGCTGTATATTGTCATTATTATTGTGCGCCCTGCTTGGTTTTCGGTGCGTACACTCTACCCGATCTCCTTGCCGCAAACAAGCTTTCTCAGCTCCTGAGGGCTTCGGGGTCGCCACAAGTCCGGCGCCACACACGTCGGAGATGGTAGGGGAGGGAGTAGGCATACGGTGCCATACTGTCCTGGTGCCTCGGGGTCCGTAACCGTGAAAAAGTCGGTGCAGGACGGGCCTGAAAACCGCTCTTTGGGTCCCGTCTTTGTCCCAAACCGCACCTTTTTGGCATGGGGGTGGGTATGCATGCGCGCACGCGCGCGCGCGCTGGTGTTTGTCAGTGCGTTTGTTTGTGTGCGCGCATGTGGCATGTGCGCGCATGCTCGCGCTTGCGTTTGTGAGTGCATTTTTATTGGGTTTGTGTATATGCGCGCACACTCTTCGCGTGTGTGTGTGTGTGTGTGTGTGTGTGTGTGTGTGTGTGTGTGTGTGTGTGTGTGTGTGTGTGTGTGTGTGTGTGTGTGTGTGTGTGTGTGTGTGTGTGTGTGTGTGTGTGTGTGTGTGTGTGTGTGTGTGTGTGTGTGTGTGTGTGTGTTGTGTGTGTGTGTGTCTGTTTGTGTGTCTTAGCGTGTGGTCGTCTTTCTGATAAACATACCATTTTCCCTGATGTTCTTCTGTCGAGACTATACTAAACCGATGTCCTGTGTGCGCACGAAGGCAAAACATCTTCCGCACACGTTAAAACCTGTTCCGCCTTTCGGAAGTGTAGTCCATTGTGTCGCACTGAGAAAATGTGCTAAACTTTACAAAACTGCATGCATAGGGATACTGGATGTAAAATAAACCAACATGATTGCTTATTCCATTATCCCCGAAATAAAAGAACCCAAAATATCACTCACTATGATTAACTTACCACTACCAAGCTGATTAATTGAATGACACCCTGCCAAGACTAACTTATAAATAACTAACGAGGTAACTAGCTGACTGGCTGACCAACAAACAAACTAACATACCAACAAACGAACTGACTAGCTTAGACAGTTAATCAAGCCCATCCCACATCAGCCTTGGTAAAGAAATTCAGTCAAACAAACCAGCAAACGAAGGAGGCGAGTTTGACAAACACACAGACTAAATGGTGCAAAAACCGATTTCTCAAAACAATAAAGGTTGCTACAGAAAGGTAACATTAACAGAAAAACATCTGAATATTTTCCCCCGAAACCATCAGAGTTGTTAAGCTTGAAATGTACAAAGAATATAACCGCGGAATTTTCACACAAACACACACGCACGCACGCGCACAAACACACACGCACGCGCACGCACACACACGCGCGCGCTCGCACGCAAGAACGTACACACGTACACATGTACACACGTACACACGTACACACGTACACACACACACACACACACACACACACACACACACACACACACACACACACACACACACACACACACACACACGGGGACGGGATAGTCTAGCGGTCAGACCATTGCGCTCGTATTTTGACGACCCGGGTTCGATTCCTGTTCGAGGGGATTTTTCTTCTGGAGTTAACATCAGTGCTGACTCCACTCTCCCCAAAAGTCCTTCGATGAGACAATAAACTGAGGCCCCGTGTGCGAATACACGCACAACATCTTGCGTACACGTTAAAAACTGTTCCACTTTTTGTAAGAGTAGGCCATTGTGTGCCAGTGGAAACGGATGACAAAATTTACAAAACTGCATACACACAGGAACTGGTTGTAACAAAAGCACATGAATGTTGTTGTTGTCTTCAATTTTACGTCTGTTCACTTTTAGTGATATTAGACGAAAAGCACATGATTGATTATTCCATTATCCTCGAAATGAATTAGATAGACGAATGAATAAAACACACACATGCGCATTCAAACTGTATCACTCACTCACTCAGTCCCATGTCCCAAAGGACGTAGGGGGGACATGAGAGAAGACGCAACGGAGATCTTTTTCCATGCTTCACGATCCTGTGTGGCTAGTAGGAGGCGTTGCAGGGGTTGGGCAGTCCAGTCTTTGATGTTGTCAACCCATGATTTCTTTTGGCGGCCTCTTCTTCTTTTGCCCTCGACTGTTCCTTGCAAGATGGTTTTTGCTAGGGTGTTGTGTCTTGTGGTGTGACCAAACCACATCAGCTTTCTCCTCTTTATGGTGGAGAGCAAAGGCTCTTGGGGGCCCACACGCTTTTTGATTTCCTCTTTCACATAGTTATTGGTCTTGTGTTCTTTGTATGATATTTTGAGGAGTCTTCTGTGGCACTTGTTCTCGAATGCTTGGATTCTTCTCTCTAACTCTGCTGTCAGAGTCCATGATTCACAGCCATATAGGAGGATAGATATCACGAGGGATTTGTAGAGGTGGTATTTGGTGCAGAAGCTGATGTTGTTGCTTCTGATGATCCTCTGGAGTCTGACTAGAGCAGATGTTGCTGTTGCAATGCGAGCTTTCACCTCATTGTTTGATGTGCCATCTTTTGTTAGGATGGAGCCTAAGTATTTGAATTGGCTCACCTCTTCCAATATTTCTCCATTCATCTTTATTTCCGTGCTGTCATTACTCGCGCTGTTGACCATGATCTTCGATTTCTCTGTACTGACCTCCATGCCGTATGCGCTCGCTCGGTCTGTTAGACTGTCTGTGAGGATTTGCAGTTCTTGTTTGCTGCTGCCCATGAGGTCAATGTCATCTGCAAATCTGAGGTTGCAAAGGGGTCTTCCACCAATGGAGATGGAAGTGTGGTGGTTTTGCAGTGTCTCTGTCATGATGTTTTCGAGGAAGAGGTTGAAGAGTACAGGTGAGAGAAGGCAGCCCTGGCGGACTCCAACCGTGGTCTTGAAGAACTCGCCCACGTGGTTGTTCATGAAAACTGCACTTCTTGCATTCTCGTACAGAGCCTTGATGACTTCAATTAGGCAGTTGTCAATGTTGAAGTGCCTGAGTACTTGCCAGAGGCCGTCATGCCATACCCTGTCAAAGGCCTTTTTGAAGTCTATAAAATTGTGGTACAAGTCTTTTTGGTGTTGGAGATGCTTCTCTATCAGAATTCTCAGGTTGAAAATTTGTTCCATTGTGCTGCGTTTTGGTCTAAAGCCCGCTTGTTCTTCTGCCAGGAGTTTTTCTGCTTGGTTTTTCAGTCTGTTGAGGACTACCTGCAGCATGATCTTGCTAGGATGGCTTATGAGACTGATGGTTCTGTAGTTCTGGCATTGCTTGAGGTTTCCTTTCTTTGGCAGGGGTATTACAAGAGACTGTGTCCATTCTTTTGGCCATTCTTTGGTGTCGTGGATCTTCTGACAAAGGTCTGTGAATCGCCTTGCTGTTTCATTCCCTCCATTTTTTATGAGTTCAGCTGGGATGTTATCGATTCCAGGGGACTTCCCCTTCTTCAATTGCTTAATAGCTGTGTCTACTTCACACCTTAGTATTGGTGGGTCTTTATCTTGGTGTTCAGGGGGTTTGTTGGAAACTATGTTGGTATCTGGGCGTAGTGGGTAGTTATACAATCCCTCACAGTATTCTGTCCAGCGCTGGAGGATGGCATTGTTTTCCGTTAAAAGATTTCCTTCTTTGTCTTCAATAACAGAGGCTTTAGGCTGTGTGGTTTTCGTTAGTGCTTTCAGAGTGTTGTAAGCTGTTTTGCTGTTTCCCTTGGCCATTCCATCTTCGATGTTGTTGCATTGTTGTTCTGTCCACGCTTCTTTGGCTTCTCTCATCTTTTTCCTCACTTCTCTGTGGCTATCCATGTACTTGTTGTTGGCTTCTTGACTTGTGAACTTTTGCTTCTTAAGTTCTCTTCTTTTGTCGCAGAGGTCAAGAACCTCATTTGTCACCCAGGGTTGTTTCTTTGTCCTGCTTCTGCCTAATGTTTCTTCTGCTGCTGTCGTTAGCACTTCTTTGATGTTGTTGGCTAATGTGTTCACATCATTGTCAATGGCTGTGAGTGCGGCGAACTTTCCTCCAATGTTGGCTTGGAAGATCTCAACCACTGTTGGGTCTTTGAGTTTTTCCAGGTCGAATCTTATGCGTGGGCTTTTTGGCTGTTGTTTTGCTTTCAGTTTCAGCCTGATGGTGGTAAGTACAAGGTCGTGGTCACTGCCAATGTCAGCTCCTGGGAATGTTCTTGTATTTGCCTTGTTTATGCTGGATTTGAATCTTTGGGGTGACAGAATGTAGTCAATTTGATTATGAATCAGACCATTTGGTGAGTGCCAGGTTGATGTTCTAGATGGCTTGTGAGGGTGGAGTGTGTTAGCCAGAGTTAGTTTGTGCTTCTTTGCGAATTCCAGCAGCCGCTGTCCTCTGTCATTTGTTTCTCCCAGTCCAAAGCGTCCTGTGGTTCCTGCCCAGGTGTCATAGGCATCAGGTCCCACCTTAGCATTCCAATCGCCTTCCACAATAAGGATGTCTTTTTTGGGCGTTTTGGAGATGACGTTTTCAAGTTCCTCATAGAATTCTTCTATCTGGTCATCATCGTAGTCAGATGTTGGAGCATACACTTGGATGATGGTGAGATTCTGGGGTTTTGCAGAGACTCTGATTGAGATGAGTCTGCTGGATATTGGTGTGCAGTTGATGATGCTTGACACAATCTCTTTCCTGACAATGAAGCCTACTCCGTGTTGGTGTAGTTTCTCATCTCCACTGTACCATATTTTGTGGCCGTCTTGCGTGGTTGTTTCTCCGAAGCCAGTCCATCTGACTTCCGCAAGCCCTAGGATGTCCCATTTATACCTCTGTAATTCATGTGTGAGTTCTTGTACTCTTCCTGTTTGGTACAGAGTTCTAACATTCCATGTACCAATGGTTACCCCTTTAGCTGGAAGCTTTAGGGTTAGTTCTGCTCCAGTGGCACACTTGTCACTCCCACCCTGGAGGCTTGCAGTGGGTAGCGCGGTCGTTGTTGATCCGGGCCTCGACCGATCCGGCATGTGTTTCTGTTTTGCTTTTCTCATCATGTATACATCAAACTGTATAGAACCCGAAAAAAGCAGTCACAAAAACATACTTTACTTCAAATGCAGTGTTTTTGTATACTCAACTACACTTCTCCTTAAAACACCCCCAAAAAAATCATTACGCACACACATCAATACTATGGCTAACCAACATGCAGGACAGAGCAGAATGTTTAACACACACACACACACACACACACACACACACACACACACACACACACACACACACACACACACACACACACACACACACACACACCACATGTATGTTATATATATTTTTCTTTTATAAAGGCCTCAGTTGCAAGCAGATCGTGGAGCACCATCTTTATATTTTATTTCTTTATTTTTATCTTTTGTGTGGGTGCTCTACACATCTTTCTTCATTGGCCGAAAAAAACAGCTAAATTTTCGGTCTCTCTAACATTACACATGGTCATGGCATGACAAAAGTTTTTCTCGAGCACATCAGTCAATTCAGTTTCACAACAAAAAATATACAGCTATTACAAATAAAACCATACCAAAAAATAAGCGGCAAAATAACTTTAGTGTTAACATTACTGGCCATGACCGCAAGACAAAAATATTTCTTTCATAAATCAGTCAATACACCTTTAAGAAAATGATAAGGTGCGCGCGCGCACGCGCGCGCACACACACACACACACACACACACACACCCCACACACACACACACACACACACACACACGCACGCACGCAACGCACGCACGACACGCACGCACGCACGCACGCACGCACGCACGCACACGCACACACAGGTGGTCTAAAGGTAACGCCCCTGACTAAAAAGCGAAAAGTCCGGGTTGGAATGTGCGGTGGTTCCAATCCGTGGGGGCCCAAAACTTTTCCCCCATCCATTAGACCATGAGTAGTGGTCTGGGTGCTAGTGTTTCAGATGAGATGATAAACCGAGGTCCCGTGTATTATACATCATTATTTAGCGCACGTAAAAGAACCCACGGCAACAAGAGGGTTTGTCCCTGTCAAAATTATGTTGAAAAAAGCCACTCTGATAGGGAAACGAATGCACTTGCAAACAGGATAAATAAAAAATAATGGGTGGCGCTGCACTTGTGGCCACGCGCTCACCCCCGGGAGAGCAGCTCGAATTTAACACAGAGAAATATGCGTGACAAAGCGGTATAAAATAAAATAAACTAAAATTTAAAAAAATGTATTAGGCCTCAGTTGCATGCAGATCATGGAGCACCATCTTTTTACATCTGTTTCGTGGGTGCTTCACACGTCTCTCTTCATTGGCCAAAAAAAAAACACTCAAAAAAGCAAAAACAGCAAAAGGAAAAAAGTGTCTTTCCCATCCCATCTCATTCCTATCATCCATGAACCCAAGTTAGCATTTCTCATCTTACCTACGTCCAGAGCACTAACTGCCCCAGAGTGAATTGCTGCCTGCGTTTATTCATGTTCAGCGGCAATGAACAGTCGGCTGGGTTTATTGTTGCTCTAGTGTGTGCTGCTGCTGATTTACATTTGTCTGGGTTTATTTTTGCTCTGGTGTATTTGTGGTAATGTTAGGTTTTTATTCTTCAATTCTATATTTCTCGTCTTTGCTGCACACTTTCCTGACATTATCGTGTGCCTTTATTTTGCCTGGGCCTAGTTGGGGGGGGGGGGGGGGGTTAGGGGGATAATTACACTTGTATTCATTTTACAACCTTTGGCTCTCGAAATTCATCCAGTGGGTATTGCAACAAATAAAGGCTACTATTTCCTGACTTAACATCAGTTGTGACAGGACTATACCAAATTTAAAGTTTAAACAGATCATCTGGATGCATTGAGGGAAAAATAGATCTAGAGAAGACCTGGTATTAGGGATCGCGTATAACAAGGTTTACGAAGGAACTATGAATTAAATGCATATGGAAAAAAATATTGTTTCCTTTGAATTCACAAGTTTAAGAAAACCAGTGCCTAATCCCTCTGGAGTTTTGCAAACACTCAAAAAATCATTCCAAAGCCATTATTCAATCAAAAAATTGAGAAACAAGCCCTCAAATAACGCTAGCCCAGCTTATATCAAGTACCATATAAGGGTTTTATACAGCTTTATAATCACACCATCAGAATAAAACGAGAGGAAACACGTAAAATATAGCTAATGAATCTAAGTAAGCTATCTGGGCACCACAACACTTCAACAGATTGATGAAAAAGAAAAAAAGGAACTTCTTACCAGTGATCATTTATAGGACTGCGAAAGCTTTTGGAATTAAAAAAAAAAATCTTGATATCAATAATCATCTTAAGAGTAGCTTCGACGTTTTCTCAACAGCTCTATATGAAAAACAATATCTTGAAAGGAAACTTATGTATAAACATTGGTCGATGGAAAAAAATTGGAACAAAAGGAAATTAAGAACTCTATACTTTGAATACAGGTAACTAAGTCTGTAGAAAAGAGCTTCATACACTGACAGCATTTAACAATATAAATGGCAAAAATGTTACAGTTTGACATCAACTAAGTCAATATGAAAAAACACTCTATAATAAGTTACAACTAAATCAATACGTAGAGAATAACTTTGCACTTCGATAACAGCTATATCAATACGAAGGGAAGATCTTTATACTTTGATAACATTACATTGAATGTGAAGGGGAAACAACTTTACACTTTGATACCAACTAATTCAATGTGAGGGAAAATACTCTATAGTTTTGCAAAATTTAATTCAATACAAAGAAAACTTTTTCGATACCAAATCACTCAACAGGATACCAATGAAATTGATTTTATAGAAAGGGTTTTACACTTTGATACCAGCTTAATCATGCACAAGAAACATTGATACAAACCAATTACATACTAGGAAGAGAACTATATACCTTTATACCAAATTATTTTTTTTTAAACGAACTTTATGCTTTGGTACAACTACCCCAATATAATGGGAAAAACTTGATGCTTGGACACCAGTTCAACATGAAAGAAAGGGAGAACTTATCACTTTGGCACCAGGTCATTCACCATGAAGGAAAGAACTTATGCTGGATAGAACTAACTCAGTATAAAGGGAAGAGCCTGTTAACACCAACTAGATCTAAATGAATATAAAGGGGATCACTTTATAATCTGATACACAAAACAAGGAAATATGAAAGGGGGAACTCTGTACTTTTGTAATAATTGAATCTGAAAAAAATGTTACTGTTTGATAATTATCTTGATACCAAGCTTAGAACTTTTATCTTTTACCAAATGAGGTCAACAGTAAAGGGGTAATTCTATTTTTTGACACCAACTTCTTTCATAGATAGAAAAAACAACTTAGTGACAACTCAAGAGGAAAGAAAGAGATCTACACTTACCAACTACTAAGTGACTCAATGTAAAAGAAGAAAAAACTTTATACTTGATAACAAGTAGAATTTAAAGCCAAAACTATGTGTCACATTATGGAAGTAAAATCGTGCATTAACTTCCCTACAGTACGCTTTTTTTCAGTATTGCCACTATTTTCAAAGGTGAGCTGAAGACAGGCTTTTTTCTGTTGTTGATGTTATATTATAGTCCCAGCGGAGATATCTAATGTATGGACTGTGGTCGCAAGTCATCCTACATAGGCATTGTGGGCCTCTCTAAAAATGTTACATTTCTTGAAGCAGCAGTGCTATGCAACCATATGGATGCTATAATTATCATTACTTCTTTTTCTGCATGTCGTCTTTCGCAAATACTTCCTCTATCACGGTATTCTCCGGAATAAAATATTTCCAACTCAGTACCCCCAAACCCCCCTTTCCCTGTGCTGCTGTTCCCTTCTACAGCTGTGTCCCCATACCGCAGAACTGAGTCAGAGTTACGGAATCCGTGTCAAAGAGTTAACTGTTAGGATCAAACTGGTGAAGTGCTAGGGTTTGCGGCATGGGGTAAGAACTAGGGTTAGAGTGGAGTGTGAACAGCTCCAGGGAACAGCACTACAGGGAAAAGGAGTATCGGGAAAGTACTGCTCTTTCTTCAAACATCCTGCACTCGGTTTGTGCATCATTTTCTCTCTTAAGCTGATCTCCGCAAAATCAAGGTAAAATAATTTGTTTCTGCGAAATAGGCGATGCTATACCAGTAATGACTATGGCAAAGATTTGCTACACATCAAACGTCTGAATCTGAGTTTCGCCTACATTTCCGGGAGTTTTCGTCACGTTTCTGTTTTGTAGAGTACTTCTGATCGGAAATCATATTTCAAATTTTCTGCAGTTTTGGCGCCAAAATAAAACGACATTGTAAGCCAGCAAAAGCTTTGTTGGACCAATGTTCTTTCAAAAGCAATCAAAATAGAACAAGTGTGTGTATGTGTCTGTGTGTCTGTATGTGTCTCTGTGTATGTTTTAGTTGTGTTTGGGACCTAATCCTCACCCTATCTCAGTATAAGAAAAATGTCCTCATACTACCAAAAGCTGAGATATGAAGAAAATGACCATTTCACTTTGAAACCGACACATTGATTTAAAAAAAAATTATAACAGTAGCAAAATATTAAAAACAGAACTTAATACTTATGAACTATTTCAAAATGGAGGATGATCTATAATCTTTGACACCATTGGTACTACTAAAGATGTTAAAAAGGAGAACTTTTTACTTTGATAGCAATAACTTGATACAAAAAATGTCTCTAATTTTGACACGATTTAAATCAATATAAAAGAAAGAATCTATCTTACAAATCGGTACCAACTAACTTATAATGAACGAAAGAAACTTTATGCTTTGACACCGAATAATTCTATATTATAAAAACTTACTTTATGATTTGATACTAGCATTCTCTATGAAGGGGAGACTAGTTATACTTCTACACAAACTGAACAGGAAAGGAAAAAATTATATATTTTAAAAGCAACTAGCTCAATATAAAAGAAACGGCTTTGGACTTTGATACCAACTTAATACGAAGGAAGGAACTTTATACTTTCAAACCAAATAACTCAACATGTAGAAAAAAAGAAGTGTTCAATGAAAAAAACTGATACAAAATAAGTGTGAAGACAGATGTTTATACTTTGATGCCAACTACTCAATATAAACTAAATGACCTAGTGCTTTGATGAAAAATGATTGAGTGACAAGAACACCATGAATGTGGTAAGCAGCTACCTCGATACAGGGGATAGAATTTTACACCTTGATATTACCTGACTGGATAAGGAGTAAAGAACTCTATTCACCGACAGTAACTAAAAGAATATGAAATATTTGTATACTTTGTAATAAGCTAATTTTATACGGAGGAAACAGCTTTTGCTTTAATACTAACAAACTTGATATGAGAAAATAACTTCAATATAAAGGAAAAAACTGTACACTTTGATACCAGTTAACCGAGTATACAAATGGCCTCTTACTTGAATACAAACTAACTCACTATAAAGGAAAAGAGTTTATACTAATAAACAATCTAGCCCAATGTGAAAGAAAGAACTTTATTCTGATGTGAACTCTGTCCATATGAAAAAAATATCTTTATGCCTTGAAGCCATCTAACTAAAAATGAAGGAACATTTTTCTATATTTCTATACCCCCTAGTTCAATAATTATGAAGGGGAAAATGTATAGTTTTAATAAACTGTAATTTTTCTTCTTTTACTCGTCCTTGCAACTAAATAGGATGTGATAAATTGTAGGGATAAAAACTGGCAGAGCCGAGTGATTTGAGGGCTATGTTTCTCCTGGAGTTAACATCAGTGCCGACTCCACCACCCCCTCCCCCCCTAAAGTCCTTCAGATGAGACTATACACCGAGGTACCGTGTGCGAACGCACGCAGAACATCTCGCACACACATTGAAACCTGTTCCGCTTTTCGGAAGAGCAGGCTGTTGTGTGCCTGTGGGAACGGAATGACAGAATTGACAAAATGCATACATACAGGGGATGAATATAAAGAAGCACACGAGTGTTATTCCAATAACCTCGAAATAGCGCGCGCGCGCTCGCACGCAAGCACGCATGCCTGTGCGCGTACCCCCCCCCCCCCCCACACACACAGATCAGTGGTCTAAAGGTAACACATCTGCCTGGAAAACCAGAAGTGTAGCTTTGATCTCCGTTCACTGTTCTGTAGTGGTGTTTTCCCTGGTATAAAAGTTCGTGGTGTTTTCCGTGGTGTAGCGTAGTCTTCCTTGGTGTAGC
Organism: Stramonita haemastoma; assembly: GCA_030674155.1. Classification (NCBI taxonomy): domain Eukaryota; kingdom Metazoa; phylum Mollusca; class Gastropoda; order Neogastropoda; family Muricidae; genus Stramonita; species Stramonita haemastoma. Next base: position 1,130,945 of record CM060335.1, read on the forward strand.
GTAGTCTTCCTTGGTATTGTTTTCAGTGGTGTAGCGTAGTCTTCCTTGGTGTAGCGTAGTCTTCCTTGGTATTGTTTTCAGTGTGTAGCGTAGTCTTCCTTGGTGTAGCGTAGTCTTCCTTGGTATTGTTTTCAGTGGTGCAGCGTAGTCTTCCTTGGTATTGTTTTCAGTGGTGTAGCATAGTCTTCCTTGGTATTGTTTTTCGTTGTGTAGCGTAGTCTTTCTTGGAGTAGCGTAGTCTTCCTTGGTGTAGCGTAGTCTTCCTTGGTGTAGCGTAGTCTTCTTTGGCATTGTTTTCCGTTGTGTAGCGTAGTCTTCCTTGGTGTAGCGTAGTCTTCCTTGGTGTAGCGTAGTCTTCCTTGGTATTGTTTTCCGTTGTGTAGCGTAGTCTTCCGTTGTGTAGCGTAGTCTTCCTTGGTGTAGCGTAGTCTTCCTTGGTGTAGCGTAGTCTTCCTTGGTGTAGCGTAGTTTTCCTTATTGTCGTGTAGTCTTCCTTGGTGTAGCTTAGTCTTCCTTATTGTCGCGTAGTCTTCCATGGTGTAGCGTAGTCTTCCTTATTGTTGCGTGGTCTTCCTTGGTGTACCGTAGTCTTCCGAGATGTGACATAATCTTCCTTTGTGGAACGTTGTCTTCCGTGTTGTAGCGTGATTCCCGTGGTGTTGTTTTCCGCGTTATATTGTTGTCTTTCATGGTGTTGTTTCCTCTAGCGATTTGGGGGTATTCTTCTATTGTGGTGTTTACCGCGGTGTAGCCCGGTCTTTCCTGGTGTTCTATTCCCTGATGAAGCGTAGTTTTCCGTGGTGTTCTATTCCATGGTGTAGCGTTGTTTTTCATGGTGTTCTTTTCCGTGGTGTAGCGTAGTTTTCCATGGTGCTCTTTTCCGTGGTGTAGCGTAGTTTTCCATGGTGTTCTTTTCCGTGGTGTAGCGTAGTTTTCCATGGTGTTCTATTCCATGATGTAGCGTAGTTTTCCATGGTGTTCTTTCCCGTTGTGTAGCGTTGTCTTTCGTGGTGTTTCCAGTGGTATAGTGTAGTTTCTATGGTGTCGTTTTCTATGATGTAGCGTAGTATTCCGTGATGTAGCGTAGCCTAATCCAATCCAATGATGTTGCTTATAGCCCCGCCGACCACATAGGCCATATCAGGGCTATCACCTTGTCACATTTTAAAACTTGTATCAAAAGTGTGCGACTATGTACAGTTTAAAACGGGAATTAAAACCAACTCAACTGTCTTTGCTTGTATCGACGCCCTGGTCGACCATAAGGGTCAGCCCAGGACGGTCCCCGCGTCGTGGGAAAACCCACATCGATCACACTTAAAACGAGATAAAACCAAAACCAGGTTCCTTAAAACAACCTTGTCCTTAGAGACCAACCATACCACTTTCACTCATATCAGACGAAAAAAACTGGATTCTCTCAGGAAGTTAAAAATGGTGTCCGGTGGAACATCCTGAAAGAGGATCTTTAGGGAGTCCGCGGTAAAATGCTTGTGCCTAATATCCTGAACATCCCGACACTCCAGGAGCAGATGCCTGATGGTCACCCGCACGTCGCAAGTCACGCACCACGGGGTTCCCTCGCTTTTCAGCAAGTGAACGTGAGTGATGTGAGAATGACCCGTGTATATCCTGGTGAGCACTGTCGCCTCCCATCGTTTTTGACACCCAGAGGGAAAACCTCTTTCAGGTTGGGACGGATCCGGAAAAGTTTGTTGTCCGTCTGAGCGTTCCACTCCTCAGGCCAGAGGGAATGCACGTATTGCTCGCTCCTAGGTTTCAGATCCGTGAACGGCACCGTGGACCCGGAAACCTCCTGCTCCGTGGCACGCCTGGCGAGTCGGTCAACCATTTTGTTGCCCCGAATGCCCTCGTGCCCCGGGACCCACACCAAAACCACGTCACACCCGCCCCGTCTCAAGGAAGTATACAGCTCGTAGAACTCCTAAAGCCTAGGGTGGTTTACGTTCCTGCAAGCGATAGTCTCCAGAGCAGAGAGCGAGTCCGTACAGACCAAGAAGTCTTTCCTTCTCGAATGCCGGATCAGTAGCAGGGACAAGACCAAAGCGCTCAGTTCGGCCGTGTACACCGAGACATCCGAAGGCAGGCTCTCCGAAAGCGCCGGCTCCTTGATAGCGGGACAATAGGCGGCGCAGGCCACCCCCTCCTCAGACTTGGACCCGTCCGTGAAAACCCTGGTGTAAGACGGATACGACGCACAGAGCTCTCGGAAGAAGGCCCCGTACGCCGTGGAACTGGTGACGTCTTTCCTGTGAGAGGCAAACTCGAAACAAACCACCGGGGTCTCCACCATCCACATCGGCGTCTCTGGCCACTTGGGCAGGTCACAGATAACCCCCAAATCGATGCCCACCTCCCGGAGATGGGGAAGGATCCGAATGCCCAGAGGAGGGGCGGCAGAAGGCGATTTGTCAAACTTGGTCTGAAACCGGGGGTTCATGACACAATCGTAAGCTGGGTTGTTGTATTCTGAATAAAGTTTGACGTAATAATTCAAAGTCAGTTTCAGACGGCAGATTTTTAGTGAAGGCTCTCCCGCTTCCGCGTACAGGCTGTAGACCGGCGTCGTTCGGAAGGCTCCGAGACAGATCCGGAGCCCCTGGTGGTGGACAGGGTCCAGAGCTTTCAGGTATGAAGGCCTCGCCGAGCCGTACACCTGGCATCCGTAGTCCAGCTTGGAGCGCACCAGCGCCCTGTAGACGTGCGGCAGTGTTCTCCTGTCCGCTCCCCAATCAGTATGGGCGATAACCCGCAGGAGGTTCAGGGCTTTCTGACACGACGCTTTCGGATGTTGAATGTGGCTCCTGAAATTGAGCTTCCGGTCAAACACAATGCCCAAGAATTTGGCCTCCGCCACCGCCGGGATGGTGGATTTTCCCAAGCGGAAGACGGGGTCCGGGAAGTGCTCTCTGGACTTGTTCGTGAAGTGAATGCACTTCGTTTTGGCAACCGAAAACTTGAACCCATTGTCCTGCGCCCATTCCTGAACCTTGTTCACGCAGAGCTGTATCTGCCTCTGAACCCCCGCAAACGTACTGCCCGTAGGGTACAAGGCAAAATCGTCCACGAACAGCGAACACTCCACCCCCAAATGGACCGACCTGACGATGTCGTTGATCTTGATGCTGAAGAGAGCCGGGGAAAGGATGCTCCCCTGAGGAACCCCCATCTATTGCTCGAAGATCTCCGAGAGCGTGGAGCCCACCCTCACCTGGAACCGTCTCTTGGCAAAAAAATTCTGCAGGAGCAACGGCAACCGACCCCGAAACCCCAAGTCCCGCAGGTCCGACATGATGCCGTACCTCCAGGCGGTGTCATAAGCCTTCTCCAGGTCGAAGAAAACGGCCACCACGTGCCGCCCGTTGACAAAGGCGTTCCGGACTGTCGTCTCGAGGCGGACCAGGTGGTCCACGGTGCAACGATTCTTGCGGAAACAGCACTGCTCCCTGGCCAGAAGACCCTTCGCCTCCAGATGCCACACCAGGCGGTTGTTAACCATTTTCTCCATCACCTTACGAACGCAGCTGGTGAGCGCGATCGGCCTGTAATTGCCGGGGTACTTAGGGTCCTTGCCTGTTTTCAGGATAGGGACGACGCAGGCCATCTCCCAGGACGGGGAAAAAAAACCCGTCTTCCAGATCCGGTTATAAACCTTCAGGAGGGTCCGCAGACATACTTCCGAAAGGTGCCTCAGAAGGCCATAATGTACCTCGTCCGGGCCCGCCGAAGTCTCTCCGCAAGACTGCAAGGCGCTCTTCAGCTCCGGGAAAGAAAACGGCAGGTTGTAGACCTCCTCATCGCTGGACTCAACACTCAAAGGCACTCTCTCCCGACGCCGCTTCGTTTTCAAGAACGCCTGCGTTTTCGTTTCCGCCGACGAGTTTGCCCTCAAGGTGGCGGCCAGCAGATTAGCCACCGTCTCCCTGTCGGTGACCAAAGCGTCCCCCGAGCGCAAATGGTTGATCGACGTGGAGGCACCCTGCCCCTTGATCTTCGCAATCACCCTCCAGACCTTCTTGCTGGAGGTCCTGCTGTTCAGCTTGGAGCAAAAGCGCCTCCACGCTTCACGCCTGCTGGACTTGAAGACGAAGCGAGACTTGGCCCGCAGTTTCTGGTGGGCCGAGACCGCTGCCGGACACGGTTGCTGCCTGACCCGACGCTGCGCCTTTTTGCGTTCCTTCCTGACCGCCCTGCATTTCTCGTCGAACCCGGGCACCCTGGGCGCCCCCGGTCGACCGCTGGTCCTGGGAACCGACCGCCTCGCAGCCTGAACCACGCACGACGTCAGTGCCTCTGCCGGATCTTCCGCAGACAGGACAGCATCCTCGTCCATCCCGGAAACAAGGCTGGCCCTGAAGGCATCCCAGTTGGCCCTCCTGACGTCGAACCTCTGCGTACGGGCTTCCCCTGCCGCCCCACTCCGCGCCAAGACAACCGGAAAATGGTCGCTGCCAAGCAGATTGTCACGCACTTCCCACCAAAAGTCCAAGACCAACGAGGGATCGCAGACCGATAGATCCAGACACGACAGCGTACCGTTTGAGGAATGCGTAGCCTTCCATGGTAGAATGGTGTATGGTGTTTTCCGTGGTGTAGTCATCCATGGTGTAGTCTTCTGTTGTCAAGTCTTTACTGGTTTTGTATTTCCAGGACATCAGAGGAGCCTGAAAAGGAAAACAGTTTAGTTGAAGGAGAAAAACTCGTTTTAATTTCATTATATTTTGTATCTTCCTCGGCTAGAGCTCCGAGGCTCACCAATGGTGAGATTTTGTGTATCCGACCTTTGTGGGGGGTTTGTTTTCTTTTCCTTTTTTTTCTTTTGTTTAACTAACTATAAGGTAGCCGTATTCCGACCGGAAATCTATTCATTAAATGTTCATGCAGTTTAACACAGCTGGAGTTTTCTCTAGGTACAACTCAAAACACCCTTCGAAAGGATTGACCCCCCCCACACACACACACACACACTCCTGCCGTTAATACTAGTCCTGACTTCACTCTCCAGAAGTCTTCAGGATGGGTCTGTAAACTGTAAAAGCAAAACAAATAAAACCATAGTCCAGGCTGATGGATGTGAATTACAGATGAAAGCAAAGACCTCATGCCCGTGAATGTTCAGCTTTGATAAGTGTTGAGTTTTTCATCCACGACAAAGTTTTAGCGTGAATTGTAGTTTCCAGGTAAGGGTAAAACCTTCTGAAGCCTGAGTACAGCTGCCTACATCACAAAGTGCTTGAAGAAAATGGCCACATACGCAAACTTCTCAACAAGAAGTTTCGCGTACCATGCAGTCAGTGATATTCCTAAGTATGATGTAGAGACACAGGGGATATTCTTGAGTACTCTCGGAATGTTCAGCTGTGGAATGCCCAACAACAGATGACACACGGGTTTTACCTTATTAGGTGTTTCCACTTGCTCGTGCCGCGTCCTTAGGCGTTGAAGTACCTAGGATGGGAACAGTTTTGATGAGAAAAGGATTCTGCACAAAAAAACTGACATTTCAGAATTAAATGCCGGCCTGTACAGACAGACAGCAGACAGACAGACAGACAGACAAGACAGACAGACAGACAGACAGACAGACAGACAGACAGACAGACAGACAGACAGACAGAAGAGGAGAGAGAAGAGAGAGAGGAGAGAGAGAGAGAGAGAGAGAGAGAGAGAGAGAGAGAGAGAGAGAGAGAGAGAGAGAAGAGAGAGAGAGAGAGAGAGAGAGAGAGAGGAGAGAGAGAGAGAGAGAGAGAGAGAGAGAGAGAGAGAGAGAGAGAGAGAGGAGAGTCACATTTACAGTGAAACAAATTCACATGCAGAAAATATATCTTAAGTAATAGGAGGTAATGCTCTTGTGATGACTTGCTCTCCCCTTCGAGGTAAGCTTGAATTTCACACGGAGAAATCTACCATAGCTAAAACTACACTAAGTGACTCAATGCGACGCGACGCGATGCGACTCGGCACGGTGCGGCACAGCACGGCATTCGACCCGACCCAGACCAACCGACCCGACCCTGGCACGGCACGACGCAAAGCAACGCGGAAAGAGACTTGACCCGACCTGAACCAACCCGACCCGACCGGCATTACGCGACGCGACGCGACCCGACCCGGCTCGGCAGGGCACGACACAACTCGACACACTACAAAGGTAAGAGAGAAAAAAACAGACTTACTGGCGTTGTGTAGTTCCATTCCTGACCTGCAGGACTGTGGCAGAAATATCAACAGTGAGTCACTTGGCAGTGCAGGATTCCAGGGTGCAGGATTCCATGCAGTGCAGTATGGGGGAGTCTTCCATGGTGCAGTGTAGTATGGGGGAGTCTTCCATGGTGCAGTATAGTGTGGGGGAGTTTTCCATGGCGCAGTGTGGTGTTGGGGAGTCTTCCATGCTGCAGTGTAGTATGGGGGAGTCTTCCATGGTGCAGTGTAGTAGGGGGAGTCTTCCATGTGCAGTATAGTGTGGGGGAGTTTTCCATGGCGCAGTGTGGTGTTGGGGAGTCTTCCATGCTGCAGTGTGGTATGGGGGAGTCTTCCATGGTGCAGTGTAGTATGGGGGAGTCTTCCATGGTGCAGTATAGTGTGGGGGAGTTTTCCATGGCGCAGTGTGGTGTTGGGGAGTCTTCCATGCTGCAGTGTAGTATGGGGGAGTCTTCCATGGTGCAGTGTAGTGTGGGGGAGTCTTCCATGGTGCAGTGTAGTGTGGGGGAGTCTTCCATGCTGCAGTGTAGTATGGGGGAGTCTTCCATGGTGCAGTGTGGTATGGGGGAGTCTTCCATGCTGCAGTGTAGTGTGGCGGAGTCTACCATGGTGCACTTTAGTATTGTGTAGTCCACTGCGGTGTAGTTTTCCAAGTAGTTTTCCTATTGTAGTTTTCCTAGTGTAGTTTTCCAAGTAGTTTTCCCCGGGTAGTTTTCCTGGTGTAGTTTTCTGGGGTAGTTTTTCTGGGGTAGTTTTCTATGTTTTCCTGGGGTAGTTTTCCTGGTGTAGTTTTCCAAGTAGTTTTCCTGGTGTAGTTTTCCTGGTGTAGTTTTCCAAGTAGTTCTCCTGGTGTAGTTTTCCTGGGGTAGTTTTTTTCTAGTGGATTATTTGACCTGAAAAGGAAGAGCTGTGTGTAAGAACAATTAAAAAAAAACATTTGGTTTTAATCTAACAAAATCATCATGCTGTGGACAACTTGATTCTTTGGCACCACTAAAATATCCATTTGTGGGGCTCCCCTGCTAAAGTAAACATCTTGCCCTCACATTACGCACCATCCCTTTGTGCTAGAATACAGACCTGCTACAGCCAGCGGGTCAGTAATGTACCCTATTAAACCTAACCAGCGTGCACCCTGCTACCTGGAAAACAGGCTCTGCCAGGTACACAGTCATCATCCCCCGAAGCACTGTCTGAAAAACTAACTGCAGTGCATACCCCAAAGACTCCTGGAGGAGTTCAGAGAGAAGTCCCTCCACAGCCCTGGACAGCTGACTGCAGTGGACAATGCACAACTTAAGAGGTACACAGAGAACTGGAGCCCGTCTCGTTGAAACGAAATAGTGCAGAAATCGGAAATTATTTTTTCCCTGGAGAGCGCATCCTTGATATGATTATAGAACTCACTAGCCCTAAAACAAACACCAAAGACTGTGCATGTTGTTGCAAACAATATTGCGCGCGTGTTTATACACGTGGAGATTTGGGGGCTTTAAAAGACATTGACTCCTGGATAACTATTTCATTATAGATTAATCTTTTGTCAGAAAAAAAGATCACATTGTGTACTGAGAACATAATCGCTATCATTAGCATTATAACTATTAGTATCATTACTAGATCTAGTACTATTACTACTATTAACAGTATCATCAATATTATTATTCTGTGGATTATTGATGTAAGCAAAGTGAAAACACCGATATCAAAATGTTCTCATTTAAATTATGCTGAGATTGTCTTCATTCCTGAACACTCTTAGCATCAGCTTTACTCTCAATAAAAGGAAAAAAATCTTCTGAAGCTTGAGTATAGCTGCCTATACAGTAAGGCACTTTAAAAAATCCAGTCATATATACAAACTTCTCACTCACAGATTTCTTATAATCTCAATGATATTCCTTAGCGAGACAGAGTGCACATTCTTGAGTACCCTCGGAAGGTTAAGGTATGGAACAGCCAACAAAAACAACAGATGACATACTGGTGTTACCTTTTTGGGTGCTTCCACTTGCTCGTGCCGCGTCCTCAGGCATTGAAGTACCTAGGACGGGAACAGTCTTGATGGCAGAAGGATTCTGCTTCTTCTTCGTGGACCGCTCAGACAGCAGCTAGGGTCTGTCCTATGAGCAGAACAGTGCTGCGCTCGCCCTTAAGGCCCTGACAAGTCAGACCCAGCGCTTCCAACTTCGGCGTGGCGATGACAGAATGACTCTACAAAGAGAAAAGCAAGATATTTTGAACTCCAATGCCTGAGCACCCCCCCCCCCCACACACAAACAAGCGCCTGCGCGCGCATGCACACAGAGAGAGAGACGACAGACAGACAGACAGACAGACAGCACAGACAGAAGAAAAGAGACAGAGACAGACAGACAGACAGACAGACAGACAGACAGAAAAGAGAGACACAGACAGACAGACAGACAACAGACAGACAGACAGACAGCAACACTGTTGCCAGAAAAACGAAGTGATTCCCTAGATTTGAACAAAGTTTGTCTGGAAAAAGGTAATTGGGGGAAAAGTCCATTTTATCAGCACCACAACACACTGCATGACAGAGTTATACAAATGCAATACGATACGATACAATATATACAGCACAATATTAGTAGACAGTACAGCACAATACATTACGATAATATTCATGACAGAATACGATGCAACAAACGCCCAACAACAACAAACACCAACAACAAATAAACATACTAGTATTACCGTTTTGAATGCGTCCACTTGCTTGTGCCGCATCCTCAGGCATTGAAGTACCTAGGACGGAACAGTCTTGATGACAGAGGGATTTCTGCACAAAAATATTGAGACATTTCAAAAACTGAATGCCTGCTCGGATACGCGCGCGCGCGCACACACACACACACACACACACACACACACACACACACACACACACACACACACACACACACACACACACACACACACACACACACACACACACACACACACCACACATACACACTAGTGGAATGGGATCGGATAGCCTAGTGGTCAGAACATTGCGCTGGCAATTTGAAGACCCGGGTTCGAGTCCGGTCGAGGAAATTTTCTTCCTGGAGTTAACATCAGTGCTGACTCCACTCTCCCCAAAAGTCCTTCGGATGAGACTTTAAACCGAGGCCCCGTGTGCGAACGCACGTAGAACATCTTGCGCACACGTTAAATCCTGTTCCGCTTTTCGTAAGAGTAGGCCATCGTGTGCCGGTGGGAACAGATGACAATATTTACAAAAACTGCATACACACGGGGACCGGATGAAAAAAAGCACATGATTGCTTATTCTGTTATCCTCGATATAAAAGAATAAATAAATAATAATAAATAAACACACACACACACACACACACACACACACACACACACACACACACACACACACACACACACACACACACACACACACACACACACCACACACACAATTATAATTATATATATAATTTCGAGAGAGAGAGAGAGAGAGATAGAGAGAGAGAATATATATATATATATATATATATATATATATAATATATATATATATATATATATATATATATATATATATATATATATATATATATATATATATATATATATAACGTTATGTATTCTGTACCTTTTAGAATACGCACAATAGTTATGGACGCGTTGGCCAGTATGTCAAAGCACTTTCCTCACATCAACTGCTGACCATTTGTTTGGGCCAGGCAAACTACTACTGCATCTTTAACTGCTACTATTATTTCTTCTACTAATGATAAGAAGAAAAAGAAGACGGAGAAGAAGAATCGTGATAATAGTAATGCACCTTCATTAATATATTTTTTTTCGATATTAACTTCCCTGCTTCATTTGATGTCTTGCCTAGCTTCATACAAAGATATGTATTCAGTACAATAAACTGCAGGTGTTCATTTTTGTTCATTAAGTGTCTACAGGTACAAGTAACAAAAATAACTAAGGTGATGTATTTTTAATTGTAACATACCAGAAATCATTGTTACCCAGCTTTAATCTTGACAGTACTTGACAAATCAGGGGGTCATTCTATCAACTTTCATAACTTGTATTCACGCTTGCTAGTGCTTTATTTTCATTTATGTATACAGGGATGCAAAATATCAAAAATGCACCATAAAGGTGTGAAAGTTTTCTCTTTATTTGGGTTAAGTTATAGAACATAGCATTCAACTTAAATCTAAGTTTTCACAGTGGTACAACGAAAACCAAAAGCAAGAAAGAAGAAAACATGGCATGTGCACTTACCTCTGTGAGGTCTTGATACGTGTAACAGTCACGGCGTCAGAGACAGGGCCAGAGAACTAAGATGACCCACATGACTTTTGACATCTATGCTAAGACTTTTAGGGAATCAGGGCGAGATGGAAGAGACCTAGTGAAGGTCGAGCAAATTCTTGAACAAAGTCTGAGGGCTGGATGTGTCCTTTCCCCTTGAGCACTGTGTGCAAGGGTTTTGCTGCTGTGCCAGTTTAGGACACCAAAGCCAATGTCGACGCCTAGTCTGCCAATCTGTGTGATCATACAGTAAGGTTCAAAGGCTCCTGATGAAGTTCTGAAATCCGCGATCATTGAGCCTTACATAAAACTCCAGGGACGAATGATTTGAGCTTTGGAAAATGCGAAAGACTGAGGTACATTTGTGGACAGTGTGCACACACACCTTGACAGGTTGTACTCAGTACAAACATACCTGTGAAGTACGCATGGTAGCGGTTTCATGGCAGGAGGCTTTGCATTCCTTACCTTTCACATGCTGATGCATGTCGAATATCAGATGTCCACAGAGACCCCAGTCCTTCCTGCTCTCACTGCATTTGATCTCTCAATTGTTTCAGCCTAGTGGGAGCCGATCCTAGATCCCAGGGCAACAATGCCAGGCTCTGCATCGGATTTGCTCTTCAGGGGCCTGTCTTTCAGGAGTGTGCCCTTCAGGGGCTTATTCTTCAGGAGTTTGCCCTTCAGGGGCTGGTCTTTTAGGAGTGTGCCCTTCAGGGGCTAGTCTTTTAGGAGTGTGCCCTTCATGGGTTTGTCTTTCAGGAGTGTGCCCTTCAGGGGCTGGTCTTTTAGGAGTGTGCCCTTCAGGGGCTTATTCTTCAGGAGTTTGCCCTTCAGGGGCTGGTCTCTCAGGATTTTGCCCTTCAGGGTCCTGTATTGCATTACGAGTCTGCCCTTCAGGGGCTTGTTTTGCATGTGTTTTGTTTACCCTTCAGGGGCCAGTTTTGCATTTTTCTGCCCTTCAGGGGCCTGTTTTGCATGTTTCTGCCCTTCAGGGGCCTGTTTTGCATGTTTCTGCCCTTCAGGGGCCTGTTTGCATGTTTCTGCCCTTCAGGGGCCTGTTTTGCATGTTTCTGCCCTTCAGGGGCCTGTTTTGCATGCAGGATTTTGCCCTTCAGGGGCCTGTTTTGCATGTTTCTGCCCTTCAGGGGCTTTTCTTGCATGCAGGATGCTGTCCTTTAGAGGCTTTTAATCCCAGGAGTTTGCCATTTGAGGACTTTTATAGGACTTTTTACTTCAGGGACTTCTACCGAGTATATTGCCCTTCAGAAGTTCAACCCTTCAGGGTCGTGTTCAAGCAATGCTCCTTGTCTCCGGTTATTACCCGTCCTCCCTATCGGTCTTACATAAGTCAAGTTAAGTCATGTGGGTGAGGACAAGTCCACTGGGCCCTGTGCTCCAGCCTTGTGCTGCTGGTGTCTTCACAGCCTGCAGGGGACAGGTCCAGGAGGAGTGGGGAAGACCTGGTGGAAAACAACATGAGCAACTGGCTACTACAGATCTAATGCACAATGTTCATGGCAAAACTGTGAGCAGTTGCTGAAAGTTTTGTGTTTTTTAATTATGGGTTTTCATCATTTATACTTTGTTCCATGATCCTGTCTTTTCATTATCTCTTTTGGCAGATTCTTTAGAAATAATTATGAAAAAAAAGTCTTCTGGCGTGCGTGCAAGATGTCCCACCAAAAGGTCTTCTGACATGTGTTCAACATGTTCTGCCCACGTTCGCACACAGAACCTGAGTTCAGAGTCTTGTCTGAAGAACTTACAGGGTATGAAGTTCCAACAATATTTTTTTGTTGCATATTCTGTGACGTTTCAGTTCTACTGTTCCCGCCCTGCTAATTTCAATCTTTCCGCCACAGCCATGCAAAGAAATGTGTGGCATTTTCAGGGTCAAAAGTCCATAGGAAGACTATCAATGTAAGGCCGCTTTGGGGCCACCAGCCAGAGAGGCAAGAAAAAAACATCAGTGTCGCCGGGAAAAGTTCGATACTAGTCTATGGCAAATTTCATGGTCAATACATTGTGGATGCTTTTGAAGTTGGTCTTACCATTAAAAAAAATCTACTGAAGGAAATACATTGGCATGTATTATAGATGCCTCTCCCACAGTCGAAACCAATTTTAGTGAAAAAATATTTTGATCTAGACATTTCCTAGTACTATAGCTCTTAAAAATTGTGTTTGATTCTATTTCCAGTCTCCGCATATTATCTGCGTGAAATTTGGGCTTCTCTCCCAGGAGGGAGAGAGTGTGTTGCCACAAAAGCAGTGCCATTCATTAAAAAATAAAAAGGTCCTGCTTTTAAGTGTATTTTTGCCTTCTGTTTTCATCTCTATTTCTCCCTGCCTTCAACAACTGAAATTCCATTCACCCTGTCAAAATGTATAACCTCTATAAGTGTGTGTGTTTGTGTGTGTGTGTGTGTGTGTGTGTGTGTGTGTGTGTGTGCTGGTGTGTGTGTGTGTGTGTGGGTGTGGCGTGCGCGCGCGGTGGTGTGCGCGTGCGCTCGCGCGCGCGTGTGTGTGTGCTTCGAATTTGCTAGAATTATTTATTGTCATTGGTTGTTTGTTGTGAGGGTCGAGTGCAAGTGCTTTGATTTGTTTTTACAAGATATAGCGCTATATAAATTCCATGTATTATTATTATTATCATTATTATATTATTATTATTATTATTATTATTATTATTATTATTA
>CM060335.1:1144267-1167366 GCA_030674155.1 Stramonita haemastoma
GCAACTGTCACCACATATCACTTAAACAGTTGTCATGTCCCATCATTCCAAAGTGTCATCTCGTCATCAGTGGGACGCTGTCTCTTGTCATCAGACCGTGTATTTCGTTTTCGTCAGACAGCTGTCATTTGTATAGAACTGTCTTTTCGTCATCAGACAGCGTATCTCATCATCAGTCAAAACCCCTGTCGCTGTATCAGTCAGAAGCTGTCCAGGGTCGGACAGGGACGTGTCCATCCCCCCCCCCCATGCGGGCCATGTTTCCAACCCCTTTGAAAAGGGCTAGAGGGGGCAGCAGAAAAGCAGCCAAGGGGGGTGCACGGGAATCGGGGGAACAGGAGAGAGCAGAAAGCAGCCAGCAGTCTGCACGGGAAAAATAAAAAAAAAGGGAACCGGGGGGGGGGGAAAAGGGGGGGGGGGGGGGGGGGGGGAGGGGGGGGAAAACAGCAAAAGGGCATTTTGGCTGAATTGGGGCCCGGGGCGGGAAAGCGCCAGCCGTGTGCCAGAAAGGGACAGGAGGAAAGAGAAAGAGAACAGGTGCAAAAGGAAGGAATTCAGGAAAAAGGGGCGAGTGGGGCACAGAGGTCAGGGGCCGGGGACGGGGCCTTGTCCGGGACAGGTACGAGTCCTCCCCCTTTTTGCGAGCTGAGCAAAGTGAAGTGTAGGTGGGAAGCCCTGGTATGCCCCCCTGTGGTCGGCTGGGTACCAACCCCAGTCGGGCTTTGTTTTGTTTGTTTTGGAGCTTTGTGAACAACGGTGATGCAGAAAAAAGAAATGAATATGTGGATTGCTACAGAAAACATTTATTGTCGGCCAGTTTTTAGAGATAAATGAATGGTGTGGATTCCTACAGACAACATTTATTGTTGGCCAGTTCAGAGATAAATGAATTATGTGGATTGCTGCAGACAGCATTTATTGTCGGCCAGTTCAGAGGGAAAGGAATCACCAACTCCACTCTCTGCTGTGGTGTCAGGTTGATGCTGAGGGAGTGAAGTGACAGACAGTCCTGATAATGACCCCTGTGGTCGGCTGGGCTACAAACACAGCAGAGGCTGACGGGTTTCCTCAGACAACATTTTTTGTCAGTCAGTGAAGTGATAGACAGTATGACCCCTGTGGTCGGCTGGGCTACAAACACTAGGAGAGGCTGACAGCCAGTGCTTTGTTCATGATCATCTGTACATTGTGCCTTACTCTTTTCATTCTTATGTGTTGAGCACTGTGTGTGTATGTGTGTGCATTTTTTTTTGGTTTTTGCATAGAGTAATGTGTGTGTGTTTTTGTTTGTTTTTTTCATTGAGTAGTGTGTGTGTGCGTGTGTGCTTTTTTGTGTGTGTGTGTGTTTTTTTGTGCTTTGAGTAGTGTTGTGTGCGCTCGCATTTTTTTTGTTTGCATAGAGTAGTGTGTTTTTGTGTGTGGGGGGGGGGGGGGGGCATTGAGTAGTGTGTGTATGTGTGTGTGGCGCTTGTCTTTTGTGTGTGTGCATTGAGTAGAATGTGTGTGTGTGTGTGTGTGCACTTTTTGGCATTGTGTTGTGAGAGAGAGAACTTTTTTTTTGCATTTAGTATCCTACTTCGCTCCTTTAAAAAGAAAAAAACAAACAAAGAAAGAAAGAAAAAAACAAAAGAAAGAAAGAAAACAAAAGAAAGAAAAAAAATCAAAAAGAAAGAAAAAACAAAAGGGAAAAAAAACCAGAAGAAAGAAGAAAAAAAAAAAAGAATGAATAAAAACAAAAGAAAGAAAAAAGAACGAAAAGCATAAAAATAAAAGAAAGAAGAAAAAAAACAAATTTTTAAAAAAAAGGAGGAAGAAAATTAGCCTACAGAATGTTACTTGTGTACATTTGATGTTGACAAGATCACTGTGATGACAGTGGACAATGACTCTCCAACAGTCTTGTCAGGTCATTCTGAGACACTGTGGGGGGGTTACCGTTAGCCCAGTGTCACCCAGAACAGACTGGGGCTGTGGGGAGGGAGGGAGGGGGGTCCAAAAACCAAAGCCAGTGATGAAGACGTGTGGTCAGAATGATGGCAAGACTTGTGGAAAGCATTGTTTGTCATCAGTGATGCTGAAAATGCTTCAGCTTGTTTCCTGAAAACTGGGTGTTTTGGTAGTTAGTGACTTATCTGAAAGCTTTACATAATTATGGTGTAACGACACAGCTGACCCCCGGCCCCCCCCACCCCCACCCTCAGCCCACTCCTCACCACCACTTCTCCCCCCCCCACACAGACACACTCCAACACACACACACACACACACACACACACACACACACACACACACACACACACACACACACACACACACACACACCACACGCACACACACACACACGCAAGTACACATACAAAATGGTTGCAGTCAGCAGCACATTTCATGGTGTGAAGATGCTGAACAGTTGTAGAGACAGACATCTTGTCTTCAGTGGGGCAGTGGCTCGTGTCATGGCTTTAGCTCAAGTATTATGTATGCAGTATTCTTCAAGTTGTGTCATGGCTTTAACCTCAGTATTATGTATGCAGTATTCTTCAAGTTATCATCAGACTTTTTTTTTCAACGACATCATCTTGACAGTTCAACAGAATTTTTCTGTAAACGCGAAATGCTTTTCACCTCAAGAACACAATGCCACAAACGCAGCTATCCTCCCCCCCCCCCCCCCAATCCATTACAAACGTGCATTTGTTGGCTTATGAGAGTTGGGCTTTCTTTGACAGTTAAATTTTAAGAGAACAGTTGTGTCAATTATGTTTAGTTTGCACGACCCTATTGGGTAGTAATTATTTGTACAGCACTTGAAGTCAGGGCACATTTCTCTGCACAGTGCCGGCCTTCTCCTGCACTTGTCACTTTGCTAGAGTCTGGCCTCAGCCCACACATTTCCACATCAGGGTAGCTCCAGTGAAATGTGCATAAGAAAATAATTCCAGATTGGCTTTAAAAGAAAAAATCAAGAAAAGGGGCTGCTTTAGTAGATGTTAAGCGAGATAAATTTTTTTTTTTTGGGGGGGGGGGGGATAACAGATTATGTTTTAATTATTGTTCAAATTCAAATACTTTATTATCTATCAAAGATAGAGAAATTCAGGCAAGTTACAAGCCATACATAAAAACAATAAACATGTAAAGATGATATCACGGATATATATACAACACGGGTTCCGAACATCAGCACACATCCGTCACACACACACACACACACACACACACACACACACACACACACACACACACACACACACACACACACACACACACACACACACACGCACACACACACACACAACACACACACACCACACACTGGAAAACATTGTTTGCTGTTTTTGGACAACATAATGGTTAATCCAGAGCAAGAATGAGATAGAGAGGGGGGGGGGGGGGGGGGGAGGGGGTCAGGAAATCACTCCCTGAATCACTGTACGGAATTACACTGCCTGCAGTACTGTATTAATTTACACTGCCTGCATTACTTAGAGTTAGAAAAAAGAAAGGCATAGACAGCCAGCCTAGTGTTTGTTAGTAAATACAGTGTAGAAACAAGAAAGAGCATAGACAGTCGCAGTACAGTAGTGTTAGCTGTGGGTAAGAACAGTGTCAGGCTCCCCCCTCTCCCCCCTCCCCTCCCCCACTGCAGGTTGAACTGGTTTAGTTAGTTAGTGTTCAGACTGCAGTAGCTTCAGGTAAGGAGTTTGGGTAACGCCATGTCACAGGAAGAAGACGTTGGCTTGTTTTGTTTGTGTCTGTATCAGCCAGCCTGTAGTGAGAGAATGAGAGTGGAACTCCTGTATTTGTGCTGATTTCAGCCTGTAGTCAGAATAATCCTGTCTCTCTCTGTATGAGTACCGTATCTGTATCTGTACTCTGTATCTGTATCTGTACTCTGCATATGGATTTGTAGTCAGAGCATGACAATGGTTGTCTGTTGCTCAGCATGGCAGAGGTAAGTCAGGTCAGTTAGAACAGACACTGCAGGGACAGGACTGGGAGAAAGAAAGCAAAGCACACGCATCTGTCAATCCAGTTTTTTCTGAGGAGTGTTATGTTGAACCCCATCTCTGCACTTGGGATTCTGTTTTCATTTGCTGTATTTAAGTCCATCCTTCACTTGTATGAATGCAACAGGCCAAATTAGTGTTGGAAGTGTTTTTAAGTGTGAGCGCCTTTCCTACCAAATACGAGTAAGATAGACCCTCCTTTGTGTGGCTAGAGCAGTTCTGGTTTGAAGTCCTCTCTTTGTTACGCCAGGCTTGAGCTGACTGGTATAACCCCAGGTATGGAAGAGGAATGACAACATGTACATTCATGTAGTGTAGCCTTTATTAGAGTAAAAAGAAATGAAGCATTAAAACTGAATCCCCTCCCCTCCCATTCTTTACTGTCACACTCAACACAACTGTTAACATCTCAAATATCATCGTTTATTCACTGTCACACAGAACACAACTGTCAATGTCTCAAATATCATCATTCATTCACTGTCACACTGAACACAACTGTTAACATCTCAAATTATCATATTTATTCACTGTCACTTTTATTCACTGTCACACTGAACACAACTGTCAATGTCTCAGACATCATCATTCATTCATTCACTGTCACACTCAAAAACCAACTTTTTTTGTTTTTATTTACAAAGGAAATTGAACTTAAAACTTTTCGATGATGAAGACTTTTCATCTGTTCATCAGTCGTCAATGTCAGGTGACGAGATAAGTTCTGTATGCCATGCGTGACGCAGAAGCATCGACAAAAAGTCTGTTGCAAGCACTCGGGGGTGGTACAGGGTGGGTAGATCCTCCCAGTACTTTTCCAGTCAATTGTATTGTATGAATATGGTTTTGGCTTTACATGGATGATTGTATTGTAGGAATATGGTTTGGGCTTTACATGGATGAATCAGGGTGTAGGTGATGGGACTGGTTTTCTGTGCGTGTTTTGACAGCGAGGTATTGATTGTGGTTGGCAGAGATGGAGTGCTCATATAGCAGACAGACCGCAGTAGAGTTGATATTTCTGCACGGTAATTCCTGGCCTGTTCCACAGTTTCTATCAGTGCAACAGGACTGGTGTGTGATAGCAACTAGAACAACATTGAGATTCGGTATTTCTCTTTTGTGTGTGTGTGTGTGGCACTTTTTCAAAGTATATCTGTGCAACTGGACTAGTATGTGGTAGCAACTAGAACAACATTGAGATTTGGCATTTCTCTTTTTGTGTGTGGCACTTTTCCAAAGTATATCTGTGCAACTGGACTAGTATGTGGTAGCAAGTAGAACAACATTGAGATTTGGCATTTCTCTTTTTTGTGTGTGGCACTTTTCCAAAGTATATCTGTGCAACTGGACTAGTATGTGGTATCAACTAGAACAACATTGAGATTTGGCTTTTCTGATATTTTTGTGCACGGTTTTCATGATAGAAAAGTAGTTGACTGCAATTGGACTTGTCCACTATGCCTAGTCACCAGAAAATGAAGTGCTTTTTGTTCTTGAGTGTTCTGGATGAAGTGATCTCAGAAAACAACTCATTCCTACAAATGCTACTGGCAACCTTGCTTGTTCAAACTGATGATTATGATGATTACAAAACAACAGTAAGGTATTTAATTTAAGCATTGTATATGCAGAAAGCATTTGCCGTAAGAAATACAGTATTATATTTAGCAGTATTTATTAATGACAATAATAATAACAAAAATGATAATGAGAAAAATTTAGGGATATTTTATAGTCCCGAATCTTGAAAAGCAAACTAATCAAAGCTCAGGCTTTCACATTGTGACTGTTCACCAAAGATTAACATATTTTAGACTCTCTCTCTCTCCCTCCCTCTCTCTCTCTCTCCCTCCCTCTCTCTCTCTCTCCCTCCCTCTCTCTCTCTCTCTCTCTCTCTCTCTCTCTCTCTCTCTCTCACAAACACACACACACACACACACACACACACACACACACACACACACACACACACTCACACACACACTCACACACTCACACACACTCACACACTCACACACAATGCACTTGGGCTAGGTGATAGAGATGGAGATGTATGTTGACAGTGGGAACAGAGAAGAGGTTTAACTACAGGGGAAGATTCTAGGTGGGAAATAAGTGTGTCTTGAGGTTGGATTTGAAAACCTGACTCATACAGCCTGGTTGGGAAGAGTTCCTCCAGTGCCAGTCTCTGTCTCCACAGCTTTCTCCTTTCTGGAAAATTCCTTCTGACAGCAGAACTGAATCCCATGGCCAGTGCCTTTCTCTTTCCAGGCCTCTTCTTCCTTCCCCCAACGCCCCCCTGTCTTTCTGCATTCCTCCTGCCCCTTCTCTTCTGTCCTTCAAGTCCTCTTTCAAATCTCCTGTTTTCCTCTTCTTAATTAAGCAGCCACTGTTAGTTGCCAGTGTTAGTTTGGCTTTTCATTCCTCTGTAGTGTGTGTGTGTGTGTGTGTGTGTGTGTGTGTGTGTGTGGTGTGTGTGTGTGTGTGTGTGTGTGTGTGTGTGTGTGTGTGTGTGTGTAAAACACATTCATTTGAATCTTTTTTTTTTTCCTTTAGGCCTATCTAACATTTCTATTGTTGTAAACAAACACCTCAGGCTTTAGTTTTCATGAGATTAGGCATTATAAATATTTTCTTTGTTATCATTGCTATCATTATCATAGTTATTATTATGAGTATTGAGACTTAGTGTACAATAAACAGGCTTTTTGTGTTGCTGTAGTTCAGTGGTGTGTAGTCTTTAGCACTGTCTGTGCCTGGAGTCAGTGAGCAGTGTGAGGAGGATGAAGATTTTCTGTGGATGGAAGGGAACCTAGTGGGTCTGTAGTGTTAGCCACCACCTGAGCTTGTAGCAGTGACCAACTTGTGATGTGTGCAACTCGTGATGTGTGTGATTGTGTCAGAGTAAGCAACTAGGTATGTGTGATTGTGTCAGAGTAAGCAACTTGTTATGTGTCAGAGTAAGCAACTAGGTATGTGTGATTGTGTCAGAGTAAGCAACTAGTTACGTATGATTGTGTCAGAGTAAGCAACTAGTTACGTATGATTGTGTCATGTGTGATTGTGTCAGAGTAAGCAACTTGTTACATATGATTGTGTCATGTGTGATTGTGTCAGAGTAAGCGACTAGTTACGTATGATTGTGTTGGAATTCTGTGTGTGTGTGGTTCAGTGAGTCTGTAGTGTTTGCTACCTACTAAACCTTGAGTCAGTGACCAACTATGTATGTGTGATTGTGTCCGAGTTCATTGTTTATGTAGTTCAGTGAGACTGTAGTGTGTGCTACCTCTTAAACTTTGAGTCAGGGCCCAACTTTTCTTGTATCATGAGGTCAGATTTCTGTGGTAAAAGCTTAGTGGGTTTGTTGTGTTAACTGATTTCTAACGCTTGCAACAGTGACCGACTTTGAAGTATGGTAACGTAAGCTATACGTGCTAGTATTGCTCAGTGGCTCTGTAGTGTTTGTCACCACCAAAACCTTGAAACAGTGACCGTTGTTAATAATGTTATGCATCATGATGTAAGGTTTCTCTGCTAATATAGCTGTGTAGGTCTGTAGGGTTTTCCACCACCAAAACCTTGCATCTCGTGTTTAATGATAAAATAATAATGTATGGAATTTGTAAAGCGCTGAATCTTGTAAAGCAAACTGATCAAAGTGCTTGCATTTAAAACATTAATTCTTGTGCAGCCATTCACAAAAGATTTACAGATTTTAGATTTACACACGCATGCACACACACTCACACACACTCACACACACACACTCACACACACACACACACACACACACACACACACACACACACACACACACACACACACACACACACACACACACACACACACACACCACACACACACACACACACACACACACACACACACACACACACACACACACACACACACACCCTTCAGATGAGACTATATACCCAGGTCATGTGTGCGAACACAATTCAAACATCTTATGCGCACATTAAAACCTGTTCCATTATTCTGATGAGTAGGCCATTGTATGCTGGTGGGAACAGAGGACTACATTGTAAATGTAGTCACAACCACATGCACTTAGAGAGTGGATGTTAAAAAAAACAACATGAGCCTTATTCCATTATTCTTGAAATAAAAGAATGATAAATGATAGTAATGATGATAATAACGATGCATCAGTGACGAGTAATGCTGTATGATGATATCAGAATTCTGTGTCCATGTAGTTCAGGGCGTCTGTAGTTTCTGTGGCCTCCTAAATCTGACAGCCTTTGTTCATGTAAGAGGATGTAGGAGTTCTGTGTGACTGACATCTAGTGGCCCTGTACCATCACTATGAACATCTTGCACACAGGTTAAATCCTGTTCCGCTTTTCGTAAGAGTAGAGGCCATTGTGTGCCGGTGGGAACAGATGACAATATTTACAAGAACTACATACACACGGGGACTGGATGAAAAAAAGCCTATGAGTGTGTATTCCATTATCCTCGATATAAAAGAATAAAATAAATAAATAAATTAATAAGATGCTGCCATGTTGTCTGCACTCTAATGTGTCCAAATCAGTATGGTTTTAAGCAAATTATGAATTTTTATAGTTTGCTAAATACATCTTGTTATAGATAATGGTTTGGATAGCTGCTGAGAGAGAATTTGGATGCCTATAGAGCAGATTTAAAGGCTTTTTCCTTTGGAATATTGTTAAGACTGATCAAGCAGATGGGGCAGAGTTACCTAGATGCTGTTGTTTACGTGTTTGATAGAAGAGATCATTATTGCCATACCGATAGCAAAAAAAAATTATGTCATGATTCTTTATTTTATTTTATTTATTATTAAAAAAAAAAATTTTTTTACTCTATTTCTTGTAAAATGCAGGAAATAACACTTCTTGCAGTAAAAGAAGTAAAAAATATATCTAATCAGTTATTTTGTGTAGTGACTATTGGAAGTTGTAAAATTTACTCGCCTTTGACACGCGTTTCACAGTAATTGAACAGTGTGGGACCTCAGGGGAACGAGGCTTAATCACCTGTTGTCTGTGTATCATGATGTCAGATTTGTCTGTGAATGTAATCCTGTAGTCTGTAGACCTTAGCACAAAGCAGTGACTACACTGTCCTTCAGTAGACAAAGCAGGATCAGCCAGCAGTCTGTCAATGAGGATAGCACCTGTAGTTCAATGCCAGTGTGGGGGACAGTCTCGAACCTGCCCTCTCCATTGTCCTGAGTTTGATGATGTGACCGCTGAACCATCTGCCCCTGAGTAGTGATGTCATCTGCAAGGGGAAGTAACTTTAGGGTCGACCTGTAACATTTCTGGGTTTTTTTTGTTTATTGCATTGGGGTTTTTGTTTCTTTGTTTTTTGGTGGTTTTTTTTTTTTTTTTGGTGGGTTTTTTTTTTTTTTTGGGGGGGGGGGGGGGGGGGGGGGCATTCATCGGCAAGAGCTTGAGATTCACATATTGTGAAATTTTGAGTTTGTGATCATTGTTGTCCATCAGGAAGGCGGTTGCTTTCTAACTTTTGGGATATTCCTGTATTTTGTTGATGTTCTTGAAATGTGGGCTGCTCTCCCAGGGGAGAGAGCATTGTCACAAGAGCAGGGCTAGACTGTAGAAAAAATGTGTAATTGTGTCCCTATCAGAGGGGCGTTTTTCTACAGAATTTTGCCAGGGTGTCCATCTTGTTGCTATGGGTTCTTTTATGTGTGCTGACTACACAGGACTTTGTTTACTGTCACACCCGCAAGGTTGATATATGTATGATAAACCAAGTGTCGCATGTTGCTGTGGGTTCTTTTACGTGTGCTGAATGTGTATGCCACACCTTGGTTTATCTTTTCATCCAAAATACTGGTATACATGTGATATACTAGTACTTATAATTCATGGAACCTGTGACTTTGCTTTGGAAAGAGAGAATACTGGTATTCATAAGTCATTGACTTGATGACTTTGTATTTGAAAGACATGGATTTTGAGAAGGGGGAGAGAGAGAGAGAGAGAGAGAGAGATGTTTGCAAATGTGTGAAAGAGGAAAAACAAAAAGGAAAAAAAAAAAAAATCAAAAGAAAAGCAAAAAAGAAAAAAAAAAAAAAAATAAATCTAAAAAAAAAGAAAAAAAATGATAAGATATATGAAAAAAAGAGAAAAAAAAAAAGATATATGAAAAAAAGAAAAAATATATATAAAAAAAGAAAAGAAAAAAAAATTATAAAAAAAGAAAAAAAAATGAAAAAATCTCAAAAGTTTTTTGGAAAAAAACAAAAAAAATATTAAAACTTAAAAAAAAAAAAAAAAAAAAAAAACCACCCTAGTGTCATCGCCTTGACGTGGTGGGGTAGCTTGTGTGCCCCAATGATCCTTCCAGCCAGGCCAGCGGGAGCCTACCTCGGCTCCTGGTAGGGCCTCCCATGCTGGATGGGTGGAAGGTGAGGGGCCAGACTAAATGTTGACAATTTTATTTTGATGTAAGATGTTGGATCTCTATTTCAGATATCGTGTACATGCAGAGCTGATGTTCAGCTTGTGTTGTACAGTGTACAGTTTTTGTGGGATCTGTAGTATTGATGTAGAAACCCTGCTGTTGTACAGTGCATTTTTGTGGGATCTGTAGTATTGATGTAGAAACCTGCTGTTGTACAGTGTGCAGTTTTCTGTGGGATCTGTAGTATTGATGTAGAAACCCTGCTGTTGTACTTTTCTGTGGGATCTGTAGTATTGATTAGAAACCCTGCTGTTGTCAGTGTGCAGTTTTTGTGGGATCTGTAGTATTGATGTAGAAACCCTGCTGTTGTACAGTGTGCAGTTTTCTGTGGATCTGTAGTATGATTAGAAACCCTGTTGCATGTCAGTTTTTTTGGGTCTGTAGTGTTGCTATAGAAACCCTGCTGGCGCTGAACTAAGGCAGCAGTACTCATGCTGCTGGTGGATTAACATCGGCCAGTGTTGTTTAAAGCAGGCTGGGGTCAGACAACCCTGGATAGTGATATTATATGGAAAACTGAACCATGTGTGTAAAGCTGTAAATCACTGGAAAGCTTAGATAACGAGCTTTTAAATGAGCGAAATTTTACAGCAGCATGTAGTGCTTATGTTAATGTAAAACATAAATAAATTTTGACAATTGCGCTTGCACAACCAATCGTGTCGCGACATCAGAAGCCCAGATTGATTTTAACACGATATGCAATGTCGTTGCGGTTAAAAAATGTCGTGATTCGGGAAATACTATCTCTTGACATGAGAAAAAATAAGGAGCTTGTGTAGCTTTGTCTGTCGTCTAAGTCCAGCGAAATGATCGATGCCATTGCAATCATCATGGTGGTCAACACTCATTTCGTGCAAAGTGGTGGCATTCTATGAGAAAAATACGACGATCGCTTGATTTAGTGTGATGGAAAGTACTCGGCAGCGTATCAAATTGACTTAACAACAGTTAGTTCGAAGCCTTGTTGCCTCAAAATAAAGTAAAACAATGCATGATGTCGAAATCGCTGAGCAGCCATGAAGTGCATCCAGCAAAACTTAGCACCGCTCATTTGGTCCGATCTCAATAAATTTTTCCAAAGTTTTTCATAAATATTTTACAACCTTACCTCGTTGTCTCTGTCATTGTTTATTTCAACCAGATCCAGCCATTAAAACTTATCCTTGCCGTCAATATTGTCAAAAAACTTGCAAAACACTTAAGTAATTCTGGTGCAAACATTTGGCCGCCATTTTTCTTCCAAACGATTGCGACTGGTCCGGAAAAAAAATTACCCCTGATCAAAATCTTTGTTGCTTGTGACTGTTGAACAGCGTTTCATTGGGTGACATTGAAAGCGAAAGTGAGCCTTCAATTACAATCACCTAGGCCTATGTCATCCCAGAATATTCTGGGAGCCGTGATACAGGCTAGACCCTGCATTTCTGGAATATTCCGGGAGCCGCGCAACTGGGGATGATAATGATAATGATATGATAATAATAGTAGTAGTAGGCAACCATCAGCCTCGGAAGACTATGGAGTTGCGCTCCAGTCTTTAGAGCGCAAAGCCTGGGTAAGTGTGTATGGAGGGCAAGCTGTTACCCATGCAGCAGACCCCCTCTCTTCATGCCACTGGAATAGTCCATTGGAAAGGCAGTTGCTGATATGAATGGTTCCAGTAACGTCGCAGGAGCCATATACAGCCTCGAACCATCCTGGCAACTCCCTGATTTTTTCTCAGGGACTGTGTCTAAACATGACACCTGCGTGCATGCTGGTTTTTTATAATTTTGTCATCCACTCCTACCAGCACACGATGGCCTGCTCTTCCAAAAGGCGGAACTGGGTTTTAACGTGTGCGCAAGATGTTCTGCGTGCTTTGTCACATGGGGCCTCGGTTTATAGTCTCATCCGAATGACTTTGATATTCAGTTTGATTTTTTCGTCAAACTGGGAAGAAAGGGTGAGGCTGGGAATCGAACCCGGAACCTCACGATTTACTTTTTGGCAGGTGAATAATATTATAACATGGAACACTATATCTTGTTAAAAAAAAATCAAACCGAAAATGCTTGGATTCAGCCTATACACTTGCAACTGATCACAAAGAGTTTTAACAAATTCAAATTTATGCACACACTCACACACACACACACACACACACACACACACACACACTTACACGCATAGACACAAACACGCACATAGACACACATGTGAAGACAATACACTTTGGCGGGGTGATAGGGATTTCAGCTATTGAAGGCAGGGACAGAGGATTAGAGGAAAACAGAAGGAAAAATCTGAGGTTTGAAATTAGCATATCCTGGTTTGAAAAGTGTCGTCAGTAGGTTTGGGGTGATGGGAGAGAAGAAGGTCATTCCAGATCAATGGACCAGAAACAGAGAAAGAGTGACAGCCAACGGTGAGTCGTTTGAATCAGGTGTTTGTAAACACAGAGATAGAGAAAGAGTGACGGCTAATGGTGAGTCGTTTGAATCAGATGTTTGTAAACACAGGGATAGAGAAAGAGTGACAGCCAACGGTGAGTCGTTTGAATCAGATGTTTGTAAACACAGAGATAGAGAAAGAGTGACAGTGAGTCGTTTGAATCAGGTGTTTGGAAATACAGGCTGTCTGCTGCAGACAAGACGGAATGTCAGTAGTGATGTGTAATATTGATAGTAGTGATATGTAGTGTTTATAGTAGTGATGTGTAATATTGATAGTAGTGATGTGTAATATTGATAGCAGTGATGTGTAGTTTTGATAGAGATTTGTAATATTTTGTATTATTCTTTTATTTCAAGGATAAGGAAATAAGTACTCATTTGGGGTTTTTTGTCATCTTCCCCCTGGCACACAATGGCCTGCTCTTCCGAAAAGTGGAGCAAGTTTTGATATGTGTGCAATATGTTTTGAGCACAAGGGCCTCAGTTTTAAGTCTCATCCAAAGGTCTTTTGGGGAGTGGAGTCAGCACTTATGTTAACTCCACAGGAAAAATCCTCTTGAACGAGATTCGAACTCAGGTCAGCAGATGATGAACGCTATATGCATCACTCTAGCCACCAGGCTATCCCGTCCTGGTTTATAGTGATCTGCACTGTCCATAGGATTCAGTTATTTATTTATTTACTTATTTATTTTTTTATGTATTTATTCTTTTCTATCGAGGAAAATGGAATACGCACTCATGTAGTTTTTTACATCCGCTCCCCTTGTGTATGCAGTTTTGTCAATCTTGTCATCTGTTCCCACCTGCACAAAATGGCCTACTCTTATGAAAAGCGGATTCTGGTGACTGAGGGGGAAGGGGTAGGGGGGAAGGGGTGGGGGGGGAAGGGGTGGGGGGGAGGGGTAGGGGAGGGGGGAAGGGGTGGGGGGGAGGGGTAGGGGAGGGGGGAAGGTGTAGGGGAGGGGGGGAAGGGGTGGGGGGGGTTGTGTGTGTGTGCGTGTGTGTGTGTGTGTGTATGCGTGTGTGTGTGTGTGTGTGTGTGTGTGTAGATGGTGCGTGTGGTGATGGTGGTGGTGTACATGTGTATGGTAACGATGGTGGTGGTGGTGGTGATGGTGGTGGTATGTGTTGCATTGTTGTGTAGGTGCTGTATTGACATGGGGATTTCTGTGTTACAGGGCTGCTGTTCCAGGATGGGATTCTATCAGGGTTCAGTGTTCTGTGTGTGCGAGTGTGTGTGGGTGTTTTATTCTTTTTTTTTTTTTTTTTCTTTTATATTATTTATTCTTTTATATCAAGGATAATGGAATAAGCACTCGTGTGCTTTTTTACATCCAGTCCCTGTGTGTATGCAGTTTTTGTAAATCTTGTCATCTGTTCCCACCGGCACACAATGGCCTACTCTTACAAAAAGCGGAACAGGATTTAACGTGTGCGCAAGATATTCTGTGTGAATTCGCACATGGGGCCTCTGTTTATAGTCTCATCCGAAGGACTTTAAGGGAGAGTGGTGCCAGCACTAATGTTAACTCCAGGGGAAAAATCCCCTCGAACAGGAATTGAGCCCAGGCAGTTAAATTGCAAGCGATATGTTCTGACCACTAGGTTATCACGTCCCCTGTGTGTGTGCGCAGGCGCACACGCATTATGATACAGTTGTTACATATCAACATGCTGATTTTGGTGTGTTGCAAATGTGGTGCTCCAAGAAAAGACTGAGGACACTGGCTGATGGTGTTGCCTGATTCAGGTAAGTATTGTACATGTGTGTGTGTGTGTGTGTGTCTGTCTGCCAGTGTGTGTGTGTGTCCGTCTGTCTGCCAGTGTGTGTGTATGTGTGTGTGTTTATAGTCTCATCCAAAAGGCTGACTTTTAGTTTGATTTTTCGTTAAACCGGGGAGAAAAGGCAATGCTGGGAATTGAACCCAGATTCTCACGTTTTATGTGATAACAGGCGTCTTAACCATCCTGCCACCTTCGTTCTTGTGTAGTGTGTGTTTTCATCTCTGTGTAAGATTTCGTGTGCATGTGTGTGTGTTTATGTCTTTGGTTTTGTCCTGTAGTCGTGCTTAAAATTGCAAGTGTTGTTGTGTGTGATCAACCTTTCATTTCATTTCATGTCTTGCTGCGTTCACTTTTAGTTGACGTGTGTGTGTGTGAGGAGGGGACGGGAGGGGGGGGGGGGGGGGGATGCAGTTGTGAGCAGTACTGTTGTTTACAAATAATGTTTACTGTTTGTGTTGACAGGTGTGGAGGTGGTAGAGGTGGTGCTGGTGCATGCAGCCTGTCCACAATTTGTCAGGTCAGTTTTCTGTCTGTCAGTGTGTCTGTGTGTGTTGGGGTTTTTTTTCGGGGGGGGGGGGGGTTGAAAGTTTCCCCAGAGATTGTTTCTAAACAGTGTTTGTTTTTTCTGTGTTTCAGGCCTGGGGAGGATGACGGTGCACAGAAACTACAGATCATTTTTTATGTAAGTATTTTTGTGTGTGTTGGGTGGGGGGAGGGGGGGGATTTTGTAGACAATGTTTCAGAGACTGTTTGTATGTTTCAGGCCTGGGGTGTGTGTGTGCCGCTGTAAAGAAGCTGCCAAGATGCCAAGAATTTTTTTATGTAAGTATTCTTTCTGTGTGTATGTCTTTGGGTTTGTTGTTGTTTTTTTTTGTTGGTTTTTTTTTTTTTTTTTTGGGGGGGGGGGTGATTTTGTCGACAGTGTTACAGACTGTTTGTATGTTTCAGGGTGGTGATGGCAGGTGGGGCACTGAAACTGCCAAGAATTTTTTTATGTAAGTATTCTTCCTGTGTGTGTCGAGGGGGGGGGGGGGGGGGTTATTGTGGACAATATAACGACGACTGTTTCTCTGTTTTAGGTCTGAGGGCGGTGTTGTGATGTGGGGGGGGGGATGCATGGACACTGCCAAGAATTTTTTTAATGTAAGTATTCTTTCTGTGTGTGTGTTTGGGGGGGGGGGGGGCAGGGCAATATAAATAATATTTGTTGTTTGTGTTACAGGCCCGAAGGTGGTGGTGTTCATTCCCTCTGTACTTGGCCTCTTTCTCCATGCAGGCAGGGACCTGAAAGCAGTCAGCTGTCTTTGGGGTGTGAGTGCTGTGTGCTGACTGTCTGTCTGTCTGTCACAGGGCTGGCAGGCATCAGCACAGCTGAAGGAAGGAAAGAAGACTGCAGAGAGACGGACAGAGAGAGCACAGTGGACTTGGGGAATGGCAATTTGCTATGCAGGTTAGTATTGTGCTGTGTTGTAACTTTAGTGTTCTATTGTATTGCGATGTATTGTACCGTTTTGTAGTATATTGCATTGTATTGTACTGTGTTGTATTTGTCAGGTCAGTTTTCTGTCTGTCGGTGTGTCTGTGCGTGTTGGGGTTGTTTTTTTTCCGGGGGGGGGGGGGGGGGGGGGGGGGGGGGTTGAAAGTTTCCCAGAGATTGTTTCTAATCAATGTTTGTTTTTTTCTGTGTTTCAGGCCTAGGGGGGATGACGGTGCACAGAAACTACAGATCATTTTTTATGTAAGTATTTTTTCAGGGGGGGGGGGGGGGGGGGGGGGGGGCTGGGGAGGGGGGGGGGGGGGTTGTAGACAGTGTTTCAGAGACTGTTTGTATGTTTCAGGCCTGGGGTGTGTGCTGCTGTACAGAAACTGCCAAGATGCCAAGAATTTTTAAAGTAAGTATTCTTTCTGTGTGTATGTCTTTAGGTTTGTTGGGGTTTTTTGTGGGTTTTTTTTGGGGGGTGGGGGGGGGTGATTTTGTAGACAGTGTTTCAGAGACTGTTTGTATGTTTCAGGCTGGGGTGTGTGCCGCTGTAAAGAAACTGCCAAGATGCCAAGAATTTTTTTTATGTAAGTATTCTTTCTGTGTGTGTCTTCGGGTTTGTTGGGATTTTTTGTTTGTTTGTTATTTTTGGGGGGGGTGATTTTGTAGACGGTGTTACAGACTGTTTGTATGTTGCAGGGTGGTGATGGCAGGTGGGGCACTGAAACTGCCAAGAATTTTTTCATGTAAGTATTCTTCCTGTGTGTGTTGAGGGGGGGGGGGGGGGGCAGTATAAATAATAGTGTTTCAGAGACTGTTTGTATGTTTCAGGCCTGGGGTGTGTGCTGCTGTAAAGAAACTGCCAAGATGCCAAGAATTTTTTGTGTAAGTATTCTTGCTGTGTGTGTCTTTGGGTTTGTTGATTTTTGTTGTTTTTTGGGGGGGGTTTTTTTTTGGGGGGGGGGTTGTTTGGGGGGTGTGATTTTGTCGACAGTGTTACAGACTGTTTGTATGTTTCAGGGTGGTGATGGCAGGTGGGGCACTGAAACTGCCAAGAATTTTTTTATGTAAGTATTCTGCCCGTTGTTGTACTGTGTTGTGTTGTATTGTACTGTGTTGTGTTGTATTGTACTGTGTTGTGTTGTGTTGTACTGTGTTGTATTGTCTTGTACTGTGTTGTATTGTACTGTGTTGTATTGTACTGTGTTGTTGTACTGTGTTGTATTGTACTGTGTTGTGTGTATTGTACTGTTTGTGTTGTATTGTACTGTGTTGTGTTGTATTGTACTGTGTTGTGTTGTATTGTACTGTGTTGTATTGTACTGTTTGTGTTGTATTGTACTGTCTTGTGTTGTGTTGTATTGTACTGTGTTGTGTTGTATTGTACTGTGTTGTATTGTACTGTGTTGTGTTGTTATTGTACTGTGTTGTATTGTACTGTGTTGTGTTGTATTGTACTGTGTTGTATTGTATTGTACTGTCTTGTGTTGTATTGTACTGTCTTGTGTTGTATTGTACTGTCTTGTGTTGTGTACTGTCTTGTGTTGTATTGTACTGTGTTGTATTGTACTGTGTTGTATTGTACTGTGTTGTATTGTACTGTGTTGTATTGTACTGTCTTGTGTTGTATTGTACTGTCTTGTGTTGTATTTTACTGCCAAGATTTTTCATGCAAGTATTCTTTCTCTGTGTTTTTTTGGAGGGGGGGGGGGGGGCTGCTGTAGTGGACAGTGTAATAATGTTTATTGTTTGTGTTGACAGTGTAAATGATGTTTATTGTTTGTGTTGACAGTGTAAATGATGTTTATTGTTTGTGTTGACAGTGTAAATAATGTTTATTGTTTGTGTTGACAGTGTAAATAATGTTTATTGTTTGTGTTGACAGTGTAAATAATGTTTATTGTTTGTGTTGACAGAGACTTTTTATGTGTTTTAGGCCTGGGGGTGGTAATGGTGGTGCACAAAGATTGCCGATAATTTTTCATGTAAGTATTCCTCTGTGTGTGTTTTGTTTGTGTGGGTTTTTTGTGTTGTTGTTTTTTTTTTTTGGGGGGGGGGGGGGGGTTGTGTTTTGGACAGTTTAACAGAGACTGTTTCCATGTTTTAGGCCTGGGAGTGGTGTTGGTGGTGGCGCATAAAGATGGCTGATAATTTTTCCTGTAAGTATTCTTCCTCTGCGTGCGATTGTGTTTGTTTTATTCAGGATTTTTGTTGTTTTGTTTTGTTTGTTTTTTGGAGGGAGGGGGCTGTGTTGTGCCCCGTGTTAAATGTTGACTGTTTGTGTTGACAGAACTGGGCTGGTGGACAGCGGACTGCTGAAGATCTTTGACGTAAGTCGTCTGTTGTGTGTTCTGTGTGCTGGAGTATAGGTTGTGATCATTGAACAGGAAAGTGTTGATACAAGAGTCTTCTCGGGTTGACTAAAATTCAGATGTTGTAGTTACCTTTGAAATTTTACTGGGGAATGAAAAAGGAATTTGAAAAAGAAGAAACAGTTTGTACCATGTATGGTTCTTACAACGTAAGTCCTGTGTACAGTGTGATACTGCTCAGACAGGGCAGGACTTTCTGTG
The DNA here is from genome assembly GCA_030674155.1 of Stramonita haemastoma. Classification (NCBI taxonomy): domain Eukaryota; kingdom Metazoa; phylum Mollusca; class Gastropoda; order Neogastropoda; family Muricidae; genus Stramonita; species Stramonita haemastoma. The sequence continues at coordinate 1,163,040 of CM060335.1, forward strand.
GCGTTGGCGCATTTCATGGTGTTGTCAAAAGGTGATGATTTTCAAGGTGTTGTCAAAAGGTGGTGATTAATCAGACTGTTGCAGAAGGGGTGGGAGGGAAGGGAAATGGGGAGGAGGAGGAGGAAAGATTGGATGTGTACATGTTAATTTTGTGTGTGTGTATGTTCACAGGATAGGAGAGCACCACAACAGCTGAAGACATGGAAGCCATTGACGTGCCCGTTGAAGTTAAGTATTGTCGTAGTTAATGTTGATTTATGTATGTTTTCAACAGTTGTGAATTTTTAGAGTGGCATAGATCATGTTAAAAGTGAATAAATCATCAGTGTGTTTAAATTGTGATGATGTTATAAATTTATTCTGGTCATATTTTATCAGTATGTATGAATTCAGAACTCTGCAAAAACAGGTATTTTTTGTCATTGAAAGGTGAAGTAAGTGGGTATTTTCTCTGCACCAAACAGCATGCTTTTGATCCTTTCATTAAATCATCAATATTGTTGGGAATGTTTTTACTAACCAACACAGAGGCCAGTCTGGGAGGTTGGCAAAACGGCAGTTTGTGACGTGTGAATTTGTAAATGATGTGTTCATTTTGGATTAGTGAAGTGTGCATTGGTAAGTGGTGTGAATTTGTAAGTGATGTGTTCATTTTGGAATTAGTGAAGTGTGCATTGGTAGTGGTGTGAATTTGTAAGTGATGTGTTCATTTTGGAATTAGTGAAGTGTGCATTGGTAAGTGGTGTGAATTTGTAAGTGATGTGTTCGTTTTGAATTAGTGAAGTGTGAACTTTATATGTTACGTTCATTCCATCTGTACTTGGCTTCTTTCTCCATGCAGGGAAGTGAAAGGAGTTAATTGTTTTGGTGTGTGGGTGTGTATGTTTTGGGGGAGATAATAATAGTAATAATAATTATTATTATTATTATTGTTATTATTATTATTATTATACATGGAATTCATTAGCTGGGGATGGGGAGGGGATGGGGAGGGGGGTTGTGATGGGGGTGTGAGTGCTGTGTGCTGACCCTGTTTTGTTGTCTGTTGACAGAGCAAGGCGCTGTGACGTCCTCCTCCAGTCTGTCAGCTGTCAGTGAACACCGAGTGTGATCCGCGAGGAAGGAAGGAAGGAGAGGGACTTAAAAAAAAATATTATCATTGGTCAGCTTCTAGGTACATAGTCCAGACAAATACCAACACTTGAACTGATCTGGAAGATTCTTTTTGCCAGTTGTTTTTAAATCATTCTGAAAAGCTCTTTTTTTTCATTGGAAGTAACAGTTCTGCATGGAATACAGACTAGTTCAGAGAAAAGGCTGACATGTTTTTTTCTGATATTGTTGATGAAGTCTATGAATATGATTTTCAGCAGTGTGTGACACCAGTCACTGAAATTGTGTCTTTTGTTTTAGGGGATTTCTATGTGTTTGTTATGATTGAGAACTGGTGAAGAACTTAACATTGTTTATCTTTGATTCTTATGATTGAGAACTGCATGAAGACTTAACATTGTTTATCTTTGATTCTTACTAATATCATCGTTATTAATTTTTTTCTTTTCGTTTTTACTAACAGGGTTTTTTCATTCGTAATGTTATTGCATGAGTGCTTTGCTGATAATGAAACAGACTTGGGTTTTCTTTATTTACAATGTTATTGCTTTTACACAAGATTTTTGCTGATGAAAAAAATAAACTGCTGCTGACAGAAATAAACTGTTGTTTCTCAGTGTCTGTGTGTGGAGTAACCTGTGCGCTTTTTCTGTCAGACTTTTCTGATCTCTACCCCTTCCTCTCTTTCTCCCTGTTCTGTCTGTCCCTCTCTTTCTCCTGTATGTCTGTCCCTCTCTCTCTCTCTCCTGTCTGTCCCTCTCTTTCTCCTGTCTGTCCCTCTCTTTCGTCCCTTTCTCTCTGGTTGTCTTTTCTCCTGTCTGTCCTTCCCTTCCATGTCTTACTGCACTCTTTGCTCTTACACCCCCCCCCCCTTTTTCCTTTGATGGCCTACTTTGTTTTTAAAGTGTGTGTTTACAAGTTGGCCTCTCGTCTCTAGAGGAATCCAGAAATCTGCTTATTCCATTATCTCAAAATAAACATAAAGAAAGAATACAAAAAGACACCTGTAAGCATTTTTACTCGCACACAAACATGCATGTTCAGATACGTGGTAGCACTTTCCTGCTTACTCACACACTTGCATACATCTTGTGCACGCTTTAAAATCTGTTCCGCTTTTCAGAAAATGAGGCCATTGTGTGATGGTGGGAGATGGGTGATAAATTTTATAAAACTGATGTACACAAAGGGGACTTGACGTAAAAAAACAACAACTAAAACAACCCACCCAGATCTGCTTATTCCATTATCGTCAAAAAAATTTTTTTTTAAAGATGAGACTATAAACTGAGAACACATCTGCATATGCTGAAACATGTTTCACTTACCAGAATAGAAAGTTATTGTGTGCCGGTGGGTACATGACAAAATGAGATGAAACCATAATAATCATGTTCAGAGGAAACAATAATACATGTTCAGATGAAACGATAATACTCTTTCACCCTACAGTTGCTACTCTAACAAATCAAATAACTTGCCACTCTTCCAAATTTTGCTGCAACCATATTTCAGAAGAGAGCTCAAAATGATTCAAAGTTGAACATTCAGCTAGACGAAGGCACAATTGCAAGAAAACTAAACACTTTCAAATAAACAATTGTTCGAGTCAGACACCAGTAAAGATACTTTCACATTTATCAACTGTTTCTTTGCTGAAACAAAAATTGATATCAGCAAATGTTCACAACAACATAACTATGCATGGAGTGGGCGCAAGGCCACCTAAACCGCAAACCAAACTTTGATGTTCACTTGCATTTAAAAATGATTTGATGTGAACATCTATATATCTATTCTGTATTGAGTTCCACTAAAGATATAGCCATGAAGTTTTGCACAGTGCTAGAAAGCATCATTTTAAGCTATGATACAAAGTTTCAAATGGTTAATATAATGTATAAAAAGTTTTATGATATTGAAAAAACAGGTATTTCTCAAACACACAATTTGAAAACAATACTAAGTCACAATCAGAAATGCAAAGGGCAGGAACAGAAGGGTGTAATAAACACATGATTATTTCTATGTATAAATTCACATTGCTGCAGATAATGCCAGTCAAAATCTAGCCTAAAGTTCACATTTGTAAATAAATTTAGTCTTACTGAACCAAAACCTTGTGTGCAAAGTTTCGTTGCAATAGCAGTGACATGCACCCACTAGCAAACACATAAAATGGGGTCAGCTCTATGTTCCCTCAGCTCTCCTCTATTTGTCTTTTTTTTTTTTTGCTGCCTGTATTTTTATTTCTCCTGTCGTCCATCTGGTGCGGTGGGTACACTACTAGGCTACTGTTATACTGCACGACACCCTCGCGCCTCTCCCCTATTGCAAACAGGCGAGTGTTAGAGGTCTTCGATTATTTGAGGTCGTAGATCACTAGGCCTAGTTGGCCTTCGGTCATCATGTAACTTGACTTGAGGAAACTCATAAAATATACTAACATGCATAGTAGAGGCATTCAAAGGGAGAGAGAGAGGATCAGTAAAAACCAACGATAAAAAATTAATGGGCACAATAGATTACTGATTGTGTGTTCTCGACACTGTGGCTCTGTCACCAATGCAGTGGACAATTGTTATTTATTTCTCTTTTACATGGAGCATAATGGAACTTCCAGTCTACGTGTGTATGCGGTTTTGTGAATTTTGTCATCTGTTCCAATTGGCACACAATAGCATACTCTTCCAATAAGCGGAACACGTTTTAACATGTGCGTAAAATGTTCTGCGTGTGTTTGCACACGAGACATCGGTTTATGGTCTCATCCGAAGGATGTCGTCTAGATCATCACGTCTTCGATTTTTTTGTTTTTTATCACCGTTTTTATATGCTGGGCCCTGGTTCCTTTTTACTTTGTCAAATGGGCTTTCTTTTTAGATGAAAATACCAATTTTCTCCCTGAAGCAGAGGTGTAGTTCAAGTGACTGATAAATTTTGGCTATTTGATGCTAAGAAAAGTAAATGGAATTGAAATTTTGCCTAAAGTGTGGTTGCACTCCACTGTAAGACGATTGTTACAAAGGGGTAGAAAATTGCTAATTTTGTTAATCATTTACGATTTTTCTACGCTACCTACTTAAAAAAAAAATTCTTTTTGGCAAGTTTGGAGCAAAATCTACCCGAGAACGTTCTTTCAAAATTTACTATTGCTACATTGTTTTGTTGTTGTGATTAAATTAACGTCCCAGCGGAGATTTCCGATTTAGGG
>CM060335.1:1167466-1174966 GCA_030674155.1 Stramonita haemastoma
TGTGTAGATATCCGTAAGTCCGACATGTTATTCAACAGGTGTAGATGTCCATTACGTATTCAGACATGTTCAGTGTGTGTAGGCCTACGAGTCTGCTATAGAATATATTATAGTGACGCTTTATTCAGCATGTGTACAATAGTATAGCACATGTCCCTCTTCTAGATGTCTGTAATATATATCAGAGGTTTGCATTTCACAAGCGTTACTTTCCAAGATGTGTATTTAGTTTTCATCTTTTAAAATCTGACGATTTGATTCACATGCTAGCAATTGTGTGTATCTGGACATCTAAAATCTATCCGTTTTAGATGTATTTCGGATACATTTTTACATCTAAATTTATGAGTGCATATGGAATATTTAACATGTTTGCAGGGTATTTTAATGTCAGAATCCTATATGCATTTTAAACGTCTGTATTCAGGCATCTTGTGCCACATAGACGTTTCCAATGTCTGCATTTCAGCTGTCTGAGATGTCTAGATCTTGGCTGCATTTTAGGGATTTGTACTTTACAGTAGGCTATTTTCTTTTTTACTATTATTATTTTTTTTTCATATCCACGATAATGTAATAAGCACTCATGTGCTTTTTTCATCTAGTTCCCGTGTGAATGCAGTTTTGTAAATCTTATATGTTCCAATCAGCACATGATGGCCTTCTCTTACAAATAGCATGATAGTATTCAACATGTTCACAAGATGTTTAGCGTGCATTCGCACACGGGTTTATCTGTTCCTACCAACTTAAAAAATGCAGATCGTATATAGTTGTATTTTGTACCACTTCGTCACAGCCGATTTTTCAGCGTGAAATTCGGGCTGCTCTCCCCGGGGAGAGCGCATCGCCACATGTGCAGCGCCTACCCATTTTTAGTTCTTTTTCCTGCATGCGACTGTAGGCTATTTTGTTTCTTTCTCAGAGTGGCTTTTTTCTATAGAATTTTGCCAGGGTCAACCCCCTTGTTGCCGTGGGTTCTTTTACGTGTGCTATATAATGATGTGCAACACACGGGACCTCAGTTTATCGTCTCATCCGAAAGACTAGCGCCCAGACCACCACACAGGGACTAATGGATGGGGAAAACGTTTTGGGTCCAAACAACCGCACACTCCGACCCGAACATTTTGCTTTCTAGGGAAGGCGCGTTATCACCTAGACCACCGATACACATGCATTTCTTATGTCCATATATCTGCCGCCTGATTTCCAGTGTCCTGCTCATGCAGTATAGATCAGGGTTCTTCATTTGCTTAGTCCACAGCTACAGCATCCAAGTAATAATGATTATCATCTGATCCTACCGACTAAAAAATGACCTCTTCTTTTAGATTGAGCCGCCGCTGTAGTCTAGTGGTTAAAGTGTTGGACTCGTAATCTAAAGGTTGCGGGTTCGATCCCTGCTTTCGGCCATGGCGTTGTGCCCTTGGAAAAAGGCACTTTACGGCTATTTTCTCACCCCACCCAGGTGTAAAAGGGGTACCAACCTTGTGTCGGGGGTTAACCCTGCGATAGACTGGCGTCCTATCCAGGGGGGAGTCTATGACTCTCAGTCGCTTAATGCCACAGAAACCGGGATAAGCACCGGCCTGATGAGCCTTAGGCTTGGGACAGACTTGAACTAACTTCTTAGGTAGAGTGGGTTGTTTGAGAGCACGATGTTCTGTATGCATTTGCACATGGGGCCTCAATTGTAACCGCATTCAATCAAAGGACTTTGATATTGTTCGATTTACCATGAAATTGGGAAGGGCAAGGCTGGGAATCGAACCTTGAACCTCTCATTTTGCTGGGCAGGTGAACTTGCCTCTTAATGGAGGAATTGCACATTTCTGCATTCCATGTTGTAGCTTTAAAATGTCTATATTAATATTGTGCTAAATATATGTAATGTTAAATAGGAGGACCTCAATCAGCAATTAGTGGTTGTTCAAAAAAGTCCGTTTGGGATGTCTGTATGCCAAATTTTTTATGCCTACGTGTTTTGTTTTGTTTTTTAAGCCTTATCCTTTATTCATACCTGCAGTAGAACGTGTATTTCCGATTTAAAATTTTTTTAATACCACTTTATGTTACAGCAGATTTCTCTGCGTGAAATTCGGGACGAGTTTCGGGCTGCTCTAACCGAGGAGAGTGCGTCGCCACAAGTGCAGCGCCTAGGCCTACCCATTATTTTTATTATGTCCCTCAGGGATCATCCGATGGTGTCTAAACACGACACCTGTGTGCATGCTGGTTTTTTTATTAAATATAATTTTGTCACCCACTCCTACCAGCACACGACGGCCTGCTCTTCCAAAAGGCGGAATAGGGTTTCAATGTGCGAGTAAGATGTTCTGTTTGCATTAGCAGACGGGGACTCGGTTTACAGTTTCATCGGAATGACTGACATTCAGTTCGATTTTTTTCGTCTAACTGGGAAGAAAGGGCGAGGCTGGGTACAAACCCAGAAACTCACGGTTAGGCCTAACATATTGGCAGGCGAATGTCTTAACCATCCTACCACCTTCCTTGATATTTTGTGCATGTCAATTATTACATGGGTGTAGTTGTTGTTCCCCAGCTTAACACTCTGGGGGTCACCCAGAATGTGCCTCCTGACTCACGAATTCCACCTGGAAATCACTGTGAGATTGAAAATGCACACTGAATGAGAAGTTTGGTGTACGACTATTTTGAAATACTTGCCATATAGGCAGCCAATACCTACATTATCAATTTCTGCAGTTAAGTGTATTTTAAACAACTGACCTAATTTTTTTTAAATATTTGTACACCCTAGTTTATGTTCATGTCTTTATTTTTTATGGCTGTATTTTAGAAGCCTATATTCATTTGTACACCTATTTCCTGTCCATATTATTTTATATGTGACACTCCACCACATAAGGAGTCACAATGCACCAATGGTCAATTTCCAGTTATTGACATTTTTAAAAATTTGCAATGAAATGACTGTACAATTAAAAAAAACCATATTGAAAATTGGACAATTCTGTTTAAAGTTATTACAAGTTGAAATGATAGACTGCAGGAAAGACAAAACTAGAAATGGGTAAGTTTAGCATCATAGTAAATGGTCAGAATGAGGGCTTGGGCATTTTTAAAGCACTTTTAAAGGGAAAAGGATACAGAATTTTGACTTATTTCATTACGAGGTAGAATAATGGCTATAGTTTTATAATCGAACAAAATCTGAAAATTGCCATCTTGACCCCAGCTGCCTTTAATGGCAAGCAACTCATTCCGTGGTGGGGCGTCACATACATATTTTGGATGTCTTTTTTTAGAAGCCTGTATTCGGGTGGCTGTATTTCAGAAGCCTGTATTCAGATGTCTGTATTATGAATATCTGTATTCAGATATCTATTTTTGAAGCCTATTGTATGCTTTCTACACCCAGTCCCTGTGTACATTTTTGTTCCCAGGGGGAACAGCCCAAATTTTCTGCAGAGAAATCTGCCATGACTATGGGCAATAACATAACTACGGATTAAAAAAAAAAATCCCACACACTATACACTGCCCCACCTCTCTTCGGGCAGTGCAGCCTAGGGCTAACTGAGTTTGATTTGATTTGATTTGATTTATTCCTTTATGTCAAGGATTAAGGGATAAACATTCTTTGCTTTTTTACATCCAGTTCCCGTGTGTATACAGTTTTGTAAATGCCATCTGTTCCCACCGGCACACAATGGTCTACTCTTACGAAAAGCGGAACAGGATTTAACGTGTGCGCAAGATGTTCTGCGTGCGTTCGCACATAGGGCCTCGGTTTTAAAGTCTCATCCGAAGGACTTTTGGGGAGAGATGAGTCAGCACTGATATTAACTCCAGGAGAAAAATCTCCTCAACCAGACTTGAATCCGGGGTCATCAATTGCCAGCGCAATGTTCTGACCACTAGGCTATCCGTTCCCTAGATCCCCAGAGTTCAGACTGTGTATGATGTGACTGCAGGTTACAGCCACTACCAGAGGAGACAGACAGTGTGTGATGTGACTGCAGGTTACAGCCACTACCGAGGAGACAGACAGACAGTGTGTGATGTGACTGCAGGTTACAGCCACTACCGAGGAGACAGACAGACAGACAGACAGTGTGTGATGTGACTGCAAGTTACAGCCACCACTGAGAGGAGACAGACAGACAGACAGACAGTGTGTGATCTGACTGCAGGTTACAGCCACCACTGAGAGGAGACAGACAGACAGACTGTGTGTGATCTGACTGCAGGTTACAGCCACTACTGAGAGGAGACAGACAGACAGACAGACAGACTGTGTGTGTGTGATTTGACTGCAGGTTACAGCCACTACTGAGAACAGACAGACAGACAGACAGACTGTGTGTGATCTGACTGCAGGTTACAGACACTACTGAGAGCAGACAGACAGACAGACAGACAGACTGTGTGTGATCTGACTGCAGGTTTCAGACACTACTGAGAGCAGACAGACAGACAGACAGACTGTGTGTGATCTGACTGCAGGTTTCAGACACTACTGAGAGCAGACAGACAGACAGACAGACTGTGTGTGATCTGACTGCAGGTTTCAGACACTACTGAGAGCAGACAGATGCCAGTTCCTGGAGATTTTCCCTCTGGAGTTAACTTCAGTGCCGACTCCACTCCCCAAAGGTCTTTCAGATGAGACTATACACCAAAGTCCTATGTGCAAACCCAAGCAGAATATCTCACTCCCACATAAAAACCGGTTCCACCCTTACTGGTGGGCAAATGCTCAATTATAAAATTTCACCAATGGACCATTGAGGACAGAAAAAAAACCACACCTAAAACCCCCCTTTTCCAATTCTCCACTTTTGAAATACAGACATCTGGATACAGGCAGCTGAAGAACAGCAGTAGAATGCGGGTGGTTGTGATGGATTGGTGTCACCATTTTTTCATTCTGATGTGGAAAATCTACATGTAGGACTTCCTGATTCTTGCACGCGCGCGCACACACACACACACACGCACACACAATCACAGACACACCCACAACCACACATTCACTCAGGAACACAAACGCAAGTCAACACAATAACACTTGTCAAACGTGTGTGCATGAACCCCCTGTACAGAAACTGGAAAAACAAAGTTGTCCGCGTACATCAAGTGAAGGGAGAGGGGGGGGGTGGTTGTGATTTTGATGAAGAGCTTTTATTTCAGCAGTAGGGGGGAGAGGGGGGGGGGTGTGGTTGTGGTTGTGATGAAAAGCTTTTATTTCAGCAATAGGGGTGGAGGGGGAAGGGTATAAACAACTCTACACTGTGCTGCAAACTACACTGCACTGCACTGCATCAGTTCATTTCACTGCAGGGGGAGGGTATAGACAACTCTGCACTGTGCTGCAAACTGCACTGCACTGCACTGCATCAGTTCATTTCACTGCGGGGTGATCGGGGCACAATGTGAACATCCGTTCTTGTGGCCGGTGGCTGCCAATGCCTGGGTCTCTTTCAACATGGACACCGCCTGCACACAGAATCATAAGAGACAGACGTCAATCACTGAACTATCACAACACTGAACAATCACAACACAGCTGTCACACTGAACTATAACTCTCTCTTCATCCTGTTGGAAACACACACATATAAGTATATATGTATGTGTGTGTATATACATATATATATATATATATATATATATATATATATATATATATATATATATATATATATATATATATATAAAAATATATATATATATATATATATATATATATATATAATATATATATATATATATATATATATATATATATAACTGGTTACCTGCATTGTTTTTCTCCACTATATTTTCTCAATTATATATATATATATATATATATATATATATATATATATATATATATTATATATATATATATATATATATATCCTCTTACTAAATCCCCTCCCCCCGTCTCTCTCTTTCCAAAAGACCTTTCTTTGATGAAATAATCAAAGCACACAATAAATTACATTCCAGAGTCACTTGAATTTGTCATTGTTTATTTAAGCATGTTCTAATTTATCACTGTTTGGTGATATTCATGTTTTAGCGGAGTTAGATAATGTTCTAAGTTGATGTATACAAATCAGTTTCAAAGGAAGTAGGTGGGATATTCATTAAATGGAAGTTGTATTATTTTGTTCTTAGTTTTTTGATCAACTATTCTAGATTATTGTTTTCGATGCTATGCTATGGATAGAGCACAGTTGACATTTGTTATTGGCAATAACTGGAACATTTATCAGCAAAAATTGTTCTAGCTGCTAAGTTAAAATTTGTAATGTCATGTTTATTATCATTCTAAAATGATGCTGTCTTGATTTTTACATCATGTATACACTGAATGTCAAAGTCATTCGGATGAGACTAGAAACCGAGGCCCCGTGTGTGAACGCACGCAAAACATCTTGCGCACACATTAAAATCCCGTTCCGCCTTTCGGAAGAGCAGGCCATCATGTGCTGGTAGGAGCAGATGACAAAATTATAAAAAAAAACAGCATTCACACAGGTGTCGTGTTCAGACACCATCCCTGATGAAAAAAATAAAATAATGGGTAGGAGCTGCACTTGTGGCAACGCGCTCTCCCCGGGGAGAGCAGCCCAAATTTCACGCAGAGAAATCTGCTGTGACATTAAGTGGTATAAAAAAATAAATAAATAAAATAAACGATTTGAAAATGTGCTAGATTATGTCTGAATGGTTATGTGACCCCACTCAGCTTCAAAACACTGGCCAATATTAATTCCGCCAGCAGCACTGGATACCACTGCTGTTAATTCAGTGATACCAGGTTAAATTTTTTTTTTTTTTTTTTAAATTCTGGAATATATATCTTAAGTAATTTGCTATTGGTAGTACTCTTTTCTCCATAATGAGGATATTGGTGAAGTTTCTTCCTCCCTTTTACCAAACTATTATCAGGGTTCGCGATAACCGGTAATTGTCGGTATTTTACCAATTGTAAACAGGGAATACCGGAAATTTTCACCGATTCTGTTTGCCTGTGACCGATTAGATTTCCGTCTAAAAAAAAAAGTCTGAAGTGACATTTTCTGACAGTCTGTCATGCGCCTGTATTGTGCTTACGCACCTACCCCTTCCTACCACCCCTTCCGACGAACATCTTTGGCGCCAGCCTCATTAGCCTAGCACGCAGAACAGCAAGCTTTACTGTGAAAGAATAGAGCTTCGCGCTCTTCTCGGCATGACAGTAACTTCCATTCACAACGAGTAAATGGGGCCTAGATTTATTTAATCTTTATTCTTTTAATCTTTTATATCGAGGATAATGGAAAAAGCACTCCTGTGCTTTTTTTACATCTAGTCCCCATGTGTATGCAGTTTTGTAAATGTCATCTGTTCCCACCGGCACACGATGGCCTGGTCTTACGAAAAGGGAAAAGCGGAGGGTCTATGACTATGAATTTGAACGTTGCTTTGAGAGGGAAGAGTCGAAAACTAAATTTAAACTGAACGAAAGATCTAGAT
>CM060335.1:1179966-1187466 GCA_030674155.1 Stramonita haemastoma
ACACCTGTCCCTCCCTCCTGCATTGGCTGTCAGCCTGTTTCTCTTCAGTCTCTCTCCTGGGCTTCAGGGCTGCCTCCCTCCAGTCCTGTTGCTGCACTGTCCCTGCCTCTCCTGTGTCTTCACATGGGCTGCACCACACCTGGCAACACACAAAACATGGTGCACTTCTTGAGAAACAGCTCCCTTCTCTAGAAATACATGCATACATACACTGTCTAAAAATCATGTAAACACCTACTTCCATTTGGAGAGAGAGAGAGAGAGAAGAGAGAGAGAGAGAGAGAGAGAGAGAGAGAGAGGAGAGAGAGAGAGAGAGAGTTTATCTTTATTTATTTTATTTTATTCTCTTTATTTCGAGGACAATGGATAAAGCACTCATGCACTTCTTTACATCCAGTCCCTGTGTGTGTGCAATTTTGTCATCCGTTCCCACCAGTACACAATGGCATACTCTTTCAAAAAGTGGTATGGGTTTTTGACCTGTGCGCAAGATGTACTATATGCGTTCGTACACGAGACCTTGGTTTATACTCATCCGAAAGACTTTTGAGGGGAGTGGAGTTGGTACTGATGTTAACTCCAGAGGGAAACTCCTCTGTGTGAGTGAGTGTGTGTGTGTGTGTGTGTGTGTGTATGTGTGTGTGCACGCGCGCGTGCATGTGTGCATGCATGTGTGAGAGAGTGAGTGAGTGAATGTGTCATGACTGTGTCTGTCTGGGTCTCAGTTTGTGTGTGTCTGTGTACGAGTTCTGCAATGTATTTTTTGTTGTTGTTGGGGTTTATTGTAATTGTTTTTTTATTTATTTATTTTTTTATTGAGACTATCGGATTGGTATGTGTTACAGTAATAATGTAAATAGCAAGTTGTTCTAGTTCTTAGATGGATGGCTTGATGAAGAAAAGCTAATGCATGGTTTATTCAATGTACCCTGTGGACATCACACTGTGACTTGCCACAATCTCTTCTTCCTTCCTTCCTGACACCTGCAGCTGACCCAGTGCTGACAGAGACAGAGACAGAGAGAGAGAGAGAGAGAGAGAGAGAGAGAGAGAGAGAGAGAGAGAGAGAGGACTGACAGACAGACAGACAGACAGAGACAGAGACAGAGACAGAAAGAGAGAGAGACACAGAGAGAGAGACACAGAGAGAGAGAGAGTGCTGCCAGAGAGAGAGAGAGAGAGAGAGAGAGAGAGAGAGAGAGAGAGAGAGAGAGAGAAAGAGAGAAAGAGAGAGAGAGAGAGAGTGCTGTCACAGAGAGAGAGAGAGAGAGAGAGAGAGAGAGAGAGAGAGAGAGAGAGAGAGAGAGAGAGAGAGAGAGGGGGGGGGGGGGGGGGGGGGGGCAGGCGGCTGTTTCTGATGCAGGCAGCCTGGCTGTTCTGACTACCAAAGCAGGAATACAAGAAGATCTTAAACATGAGCTTGAATCTGTTCTTTTTAACCTGAGGAAAAATATCTGTGATAATGATCCAGATAATGAAGATTTTATTGCTAATTATACAGATGTGAAATCAGTATTTAAAACATTGCATGTGAGAAAGGCTGTGGGTGTGGACGGTATTAGTGGGTTGCTTTAAAATCTTGTGCTGAACAGCTGTGTTATGTTTTTATAATTTAGTAATTTGTTTACTGTCTTTGAATATGTGCCATGTTCCCAGCCTCTGAAAAATCAACGATTTGTCCTGTTCCAAAAAATACACCCCCCAAATCTTTAAATGATTACAGGCCAGTAGCTCTCACTCCAATAGTAATGAAATGTTTTGAAAGAACTATTCTGAAACGGCTTCTTTTCTCCACTTTCCCATATCTGGATCCTCTTCAATTTGCATACAAAGCCAACCAAAGCACAGATGATGCCACAATTACCTTGCTGCACAATACATCTCTCCCCAAAAGTCCTTCGGATGAGACTTTAAACCGAGGCCCCGTGTGCGAACGCACGCAGAACATCTTGCGCACACGTTAAATCCTGTTCCGCTTTTCGTAAGAGTAGGCCATCGTGTGCCGGTGGGAACAGATGACAATATTTACAAAACTGCATACACACGGGGACTGGATGAAAAAAAGCACATGATTGCTTATTCTGTTATCCTCGATATAAAAGAATAAATAAATAAATAAATAAATAAATACATACTCACACCTAGAGAAATCTGACTCTTTTGTTCGTATACTTTTCATTGACTTCTCCTCTGCCTTTAATACAATTCAGCCCCATCTCTTAGCCCTAAAACTACTTTCCATTAACGTCTGTCCATGACTCATTCTCTGGATAATGAGCTTTTTCACTAATCGTACACAGTTTGTCCATTTTCAAAAAGCAATATCTACTGAAAGATCATCCTTTACTGGCTCTCCCCAAGGCACTGTTCTGTCCCCCATCCTTTTCACCCTTTATACTAATGACTGCACTGGCTCTGATCTTGTACCATTAATCAAATATTCGGATGACTCTGCTCTGGTAGATTTGTCTAATTCCCATGTCATGTATCTTAAACAAGTTGAGGAGTTTTCCTCCAGGTGCAAACAGAACTGCCTTGACTTAAATGTTGAAAAAACTAAAGAGATGTTAATTGATTTTCGCAAAAACCCTGAGCCCATACCGAACCTTTGCATTGATGGTGTGGCGGTTGAAAGTGTGCAACAATACAAATATCTAGGTACTATTATTGATGATAAACTGAACTTTACTGCTAACACAGATCTCTTAAATAAGAAATGCCATTCTCGCATCTTTTTCCTTCTGAAACTCCGGAGTCTTCAAGTGAATGTTTAAGTTCTACAGAATTTCTATCGATGCTTTATTGAGTCTGTCCTTTCCTTATCTTTAATTTGCTGGTACAGAAGCCTGACTGTAAAAAACAAAAGTGTTGTGAAGAAAATTGTTACAAGATGTGGCAAAATTGTGGGCTGCGAGCAAATGAAACTGAATGATTTGTATGAATGCCGTGTGAGAGACAGAGCAAAAAAGATTTTAAGTGATGATACTCATGGGCTAGCAAAATATTTCAAACTCCTGCCTTCTCAAAAGCGCTACAGAGTACCTAAGTTTAAAACCTTGCGATATAAAAATAGTTTTATTCCCACCTCAATTCTGCTGCTTAATCAGAGCATGTAAAAATAAAAAAATCTGAACAAACCCAAAGCAGAGAGAGAGAGAGAGAGAGAGAGAGAGAGAGAGAGAGAGAGAGAGAGAGAGAGAGAGAGAGAGAGAGAGAGAGAGAGACAGAGAGAGAGAGATAGAGAGAGAGAGAGAGAGAGGAGAGAGAGAGAGAGAGAGAGAGAGAGAAGCAAGTGATGGAGGAAGGGGGTGGGGGTGGGAGGCGAGGGTGAAACAGAGCTCAGCTAAGAAAGGGACAGGACAATCTAAAGCATAGGGAGGCCCTTTTAACAAAAATTTTAATTATTTTTTTTACTGTCTTTTCATATCATACAATATGTTTTAGAAATTATTTGTTTTATGCCATAAAAATGTGTGCGCGTGTTATTATCTTAGACTGTGCTTAACATTGTAATAAAAGATTGTTTGTTACTTTCATTGATATTTGTCTTATCATACGACTATTTTTAACAAGTTAAATGATTTAATATCAATTATGGTTTATTTCACAAAAATGTGTGCACATGTAGCCTATGCAGTGTTTCCAACAGTGCGCACGTGCGCGCGTGTGTGTGTGTGTGTGTGTCTGAATGCATGAGCAAACTGGTGTGCGTAGGAATGGTTGAGATTTTGTTTTGGTGATTTTACGACTGGGTGAGGTATTGTTGAGTTGTGGGTGATTTTTACATTATGATACGTGCAAGCTTTTTTTTTTTTTTTCCTCCGTGATGTTACTTTTTACATGTTTGCTTTTTATGTGTGGCATGTAACCCGCGTGAATTTCTCTATGAGATAATAAAGTATTTTTGAATTTGAATTTGAAGAAGAGGAACAGACTTCACAACAAAAACTACCACCACCAAAAACAAGGGTGACAATGATGATGATGATGATGATGATGAAAACTGGAGAAGGAAAAGCTAAAAGCGGGGTGGGAGAGAAGAAAATAAATGAAGAAGGCAACAGAGAATGAAGAAGAAGAGGAAGCAGAAAACTAAAGTAAAAAAAAAAAAACAAAGAAGAAAGTCAGAAAAACACATAACAAAAGAAAAAGAAAGCGGAAGAAAAGAAAGAGGAAAAGTTCAGTTCATCCTAGACAATGCCAGCTATGTCATGTCATGTCATGTCATGTCATGTCGCTCACCCTCCTGTTCACTGCTGCAGTGCTGGCTCAGTCAGTGTGGGGGCAGACAGGTGTGGGGGCACAGGGCAGCAGGCAGTCAGTGTCTGTAGAGGGGAAAAGGCTTCTGTCTGTCCAGGGGTGAAGCAACTCTCCCCCACTCTGCACACGTATACAGAAACTGACATCAGAAACACACTTATACACAGGAACCTGTGTACATCACACGCATAGAAATATCACACACACAGAATTGAGTGTACATCAGAAACAGGCACACAGCAACCCCATGGAAACAAGGAGAGATCAGAAACATCTTCACTTCACTTATCTAGCTGCAGCTAAACATCATAAAAAGAATAAGATGAACAATTGTTAAAGGTCACTGTGTGATAGTATTTTTAACTTTTAAAAAAAGATGTATTTTCAACTTGTTAAAATATCAGAAAAAAAAGAACCAACAAAGAAAACAACAGTGAACAATGGGGTCGGTGGGTGTATCATGCCAATACATCAACAACAGTAAACAATGGGGTGGGTGGGTGTATCATGCCAATACATCAACAACAGTAAACAATGGGGTGGGTGGGTGTATCATGCCAATACATCAACAACAAGGCAACAAAGAAAACAATGAACAATGGTGGGGGGGGGGGGGGAGGGGGGTGTATCATGCCAATACATCAACAACGAGGCAGCACTGGCAAGACAGCTTGTGACCATTCTCCATCATCAATGAGGAAAAAAATAAACATACCTAAAGTAATGCCCCCCCCGCCCCCTCCCAACACTACACACAACACACGCACGCACTTAAGCACACGCACACTCACACACACAAAGAAGCACTTAACTCTTATACAGTGCTGCTGAAAGTATCTCCAGGTGTTGGGTACACGAGCCCTGTGAACACAGATAATGAACACACATTAACCAAGTCTGTAATCGTGTATGCAATCCATCAACCCCCCCCCCCCCCCAATATCCCCACCCCCTTCCCCCCATACACACTCTCACCCACACACACACACACGTCAATCCCTCTCTATAACATTTGTGCAAAAATGAACTGCAGCTGAACACCATGCTGAACAGATGTTAAAAATAAATAACAAACTGGGTGTAACTGTTTAAAAAAACAAAACAAACCCAACAAAGAAACAACAATGGGTCAGTGTATCATGGCAATACAAGGCAACATTATGGCAAAACTGCTAGTGACAATGAGTACATATTCAATGAAGAGCAGAACAAACTACCCGTGAGGGGAAACGAAACAAATCACACTTACACTCTCACTCACACACACACACACACAACACACACACCAAAAACAGAAAAGGGAGCACTTAACTTTTAGTGTTGCAAAAATTATCTCCAGCTGATCGGTACACAAGGCCTGTGAAAACAGGTATTGAACAAACATACTAAACACATAAATCAAGTTGGAAAAAATCTATGCCATATATCGACCCCATTCCCCAGCCCCCCCCCATCCAATATAAATATAGCAATCTCTCTCCCTACACTTATTTATACCTACATATTAATGATATAATACTAGTATACACCAACATTCATAATAAATGAATGAATGAATAATCTTTATATTTCAAGGGTAACAAAGTAAGTATTGACATCCTTTTTTACATCTGGGCCTTGCCCCAATCAGGGACTAGCAACAAAACAACAACAAAAAACAAAAACAAAACCAACCCCCCAAAAAACCAACCAAAACAAAAACACAAAAACAAAAGAAAAACAAAACCACCATCACCAACAATTAAAGTTCAACCTATGATTTGTAAAAAAAAAAGAGATAGAAATACATTCAGCGAACGCATAATCCCCACTCTGAATACATTGATAATTATATAAACAAAAGAGAGAGACATGTATTCACCCAAACACATAATCCAACACTAACCTGAACAGTAATGTCAAGACAGATACATGAACTATAATCAAGTAAATACACACAATACATGATATATATAAAAATATATATATCTAATAACTTTTTCACAAATCTTTCTTACTTTAAAGCAAAATTACGAAGAAAAAGAAGAAAAAAATTAACAGCAAACAAATATTTAAAAAATCAACACATTCTGATATAATACCCAAACATAACATTTTTCAAGTCTTGTTCAAGAACAAGAATTTAAAAAGTCCAAAAAGGTGTAACATATATGTGAGGGGGGAAGAAAAACAAAGGAAGAGGGATCAAAAACCAACCAAAACAAACACAGCCCGTCCTTATGTACACGACAAGAATACAATTTCAATTCAACTTAAGAATAAAAACATTTCTATTTACTGATAAGTTGAGGATACTATAATATGTAAAAGGCAAAATACAAAAGAAGGGGAGAGAGAGAGAGAGAGAGAGAGAGAGAGAGAGAGAGAGAGAGAGAGAGAGAGAGAGAGAGAGAGAGAGAGAGAGAGAGAGGAGACAGACAGACAGACAGACAGACAGACAGACAGACAGACAGACAGACAGACAGACAGACAGACAGACACCAACCCACACACACACTCAGGGAGAGAGAGAGGAGAGAGAGAGAGAGAGAGAGAGAGAGAGAGAGAGAGAGGAGAGAGAGAGAGAGAGGGTGGCATTTTCAGGTTACAGCATTATTATTAAAAAAAAAAAAAAAGTATTACAAAACACCCACACGAAACACTTCTTTAAAATAACATAATTATGAATGAAATCTGTCAAGTCACAATGTGGCCAAAAGCCTAAAAAAAAAAAAAATTAAACCTCATTAAATCAGCAACAAAACAACTTAAAGTTGTACAAACCAGCTGAAAATTAAACTCTACACATTTGTAAATGCATAGTATACTAATGAGGAACATTATGAGGCAACGCCTACACACAATATTTTGCAAATCGTGTTAAAAGTGTGCAAAAAAAGTGTAACATACATGTGAGAGGAAAACAACAAAGAAAGAAGGCAAAGAACCATATTTAGTCAATGTCTATCAAAGGAATCTATTTGGGGCAAAACACAATTTGAATATCAAACTATATAAAACAAGCCCAACAACAACAACAAAAATTAATATCACTATATTTACACACAAACCTTTTCTTTGTTTTCCATAGTACTATGAATGGAAACCAAAGAAATATAAATACACCAGCATTCATAATAAATGAACGAATCAATAACCTTTATTTTTTTCAAGGGTAACAGAGGTTAGTATTCGCATACCTTTTCTCATCCAACCCTTGCCCTGATTATGGAATGGCAACTCCCCCAACCCCCTTCCCCC
>CM060335.1:1189966-1204966 GCA_030674155.1 Stramonita haemastoma
ACTTAACACTCCCTATCTTTACTTATCATTATAGAATATACCATATGAAAATGTGACATGAAAATAAAATATTAAAAATTTAAATCTTGAAAATCAGTTACAAGGAAAAAGAATAAAATACATAAAAATAATTTAAACACACACACACACACACCACACACCCCACACACACACACACACACAACAACACACACACACACACAACACACCACAACACAAAGAAGAAGAAGAAAGGGGGAGAATTATAAAAATATCCAACAGATATACTGGTTCATTAGTTTTGATGCACCCAAGGGTGTCTTTACTACAGAACTACAGAATAACATAAGACACAAAAATTGAATAAATGTCAAAACAAAAGAATAGATATTATTCTACAAAGAGAGAGAGAGAGAAGAGAGAGACAGAAGAGAGAGGAGAGAGAAAAGAGAGAGAAGAGAGCATCTTACAGTTACAACTTTGTCAAAATAGCAATCAACAAAGCTGACAAAACCCCAAAACAAAAACCCTTCTTTAAAATATATTATCAATGAAACATAACAAGTCAATGTCTGTCAAAAGAATTAATTTTTAGCAAAACACAATCTCTACATTCCAACTTAAGAATAACATAAGACACAAAAAATAAGAAAGAGAGAGAGAGAGAGAGAGAAGAAGATAAGAAAAGACAGAGACAGAAAACAGACAGATAGAACAGAGAGACAGACGACAAGTGAGGAACATTTTCAGGTTATTTCATTATTTAAAAAAAAAAAACCACAACAAAACAATACCAATGAAACCTAACCACTCACAATGTTGGCCAAAAGCCTAATAAAAAAATTTCAAATTTTAAAATCCAGGATACATTGATAATTGTTCAAAAAAAGAGATAGATTTTATTCTACAAACACAAATCCCAACTGACCTGAACATTAATATCAAGACTGATCATAACAAGTAAATTAAAATAGATTAAAATAGACAGGAGACAGCAGAGAAGAAAGCAACCCAACCAAAAAAAAACTTATATCGATATATATTTTTTCACAAATCTTTCTTATTTATAACAATATTTTTGAAGAAAAAAAAAAAACTAAAGCAAAACAAACATTTCAAAATCAACACATTCAGTATAATTGCCCAAACAAGTCGTGTTCAAGAACAAAAAAATTTTAAAGGTGCAAAAAGGGTAACATAAATGAGAGGGGAAAAAACAACAACAACAACAACAACAAACAACCAAACAAACCCAGCCTTTTCCTATGTAGACACAAGAATACAATTTATATTGAACATAAAAACCAAAACATTTCTTTCCTTATGATAAATTTGAATAGAAATAAACTAATTTGAAAGGGGAAAAACAAACGAAGGGGAAGGTGAGGAGGGGAGGGGAGGGGAGGGGTGGTGGGGAGAGAGAGAGAGAGAGAGAGAAGAGAGAGAGAGAGAGGGAGAGAGAGAGAGAGAGAGAGAGGAGAAAGAGGAGAGAGTGAGAGAGAGAGAGGGGAGAGAAAGAGAGAGAGAGAGAGAAAGAGAGAGCTTCTTTTTGCGTTAAAATCATCATAAACATAACATTTTTTTAAGAGTGTTCAAGGACATAAATTTAAAAAGTCCAAAAATGGTAACATATTTGTGAGGAAAAAAACAACAAACAAAGATGGAAAAAAAAAACCCAAACAAAATAACTAACCAAACAAACACAGCCCGCCCTCCCTTCAACAACAACAATACAATTTGAAATTCAACTTAAGAACCAGAATATTTCTATCTAATGATAATTTTTAGGATATAATATGTGAATGTGAATGTGAATGTGAATGTGAATGTGAAAGTGGAAAGAGAGAGAGAGAGAGAGGGGAGAGAGAGAGAGAGAGGAGAGGAGAGAGAGAGAGAGAGAGAAGAGAGGAGAGAAGAGGAGGAGGAGAGAGAGAGCAGAGACAGAGAACAGAGAGACAGAGAGAGCATCTTACGTGTTACATCATCATCAAAATAGACCAATCAACAAAGTCTACAAACACACCAAAACTAAACCCCTTTTAAAATATTATCAATGAAACATATCAAGTCAATGTCTGTCATAAGAATTAATTTTAAGCAAAAACACCATCTCATACATTCCAACTTACAGAGTATATACATAAAACAAAAAAAAAGAGAGAGAGGGATAGGGAAAGAGACAAATACAGAGAGACTGACAGATAGAGATAATAGAGACGAGAGAGACAGACACATACTGACATAGAGACAGACAAAGAGACAGACAGACAGATACAGAGAGGCGTTATTTTCAGGTTATTTCATTATTTAAAGAAAAACCTGAAGTATTACAAAACACCTACAAGAAACACTTCTTTAATATAACACCATTATTAATGAAGCCTATCAAGTCGCAATGTGGCCAAAAGCCTACCCCCCCAAAAATTTAAACTTCATCAAATCAACAAGAAAACAACAATATAAAGTTGTCCAAACCAGCTATAAATTCAAACTCATAAATTTATAAAAGCATAGTGTACTAATGTGTACTAATGAGGAATATGATGATGCAACGCCTAAACATAATATTTTTCAAATAATGCTAAAAGTCCAAAAAAGCGTAACATATATGTGAGGGGAAAAAACCCAAAGAAACAAGGCAAAGAAAATAATCAAGTCAATGTCTATCAAAAGAATTGATTTTAGGCAAAACACAATCTCAATATCAAACTAAATCAAACAAGCCGACAAAAAAATGACAAATATCAAAATATTTACACAAACCCTGTCTTTACTTACCACAATACTATAAATGAAAACCATAGAAAAATAAATACACAGAACACAAAAAATCACCTAAAATTATTAAATGAAGGCGCTCCATAAATCCAAACACAACACTTAATAAATGAATAAAACCACCAAACTCCCCCCAAATCCAGTACAATTCTGAATTTTAACAGCCCCCTCCCCCCAAAAAAAACCCCAACCACCACCAAACTCCCCCCTTTCCCTATCCCATCCAATACAATTCTGGAAAATGTAGCATACGTGTGATGAAGAGAACAACACTATCCTTATTTTGACGGAAAGATAGGGAAAAAAGGCAAGAGGGGAAGAGAAGAGAGAGAGAGCAAGGGAGACAGACAGAGAGAGACAAGCCCCAAACCAACCATACACACTAGCTGATGCACAGACAAAATACTTAACTCATCATCCCACACTGGCTTCACCTGGCTCCATACACCAGGCCTGTAAACACACAGAAAGGGAGATCCTGTTTTCAGAACTGCACCTCTAAAGTTTTAAAAGACTTTCCCACTTTATACAGAAATATTTTTAAGCTAGCACTGGTAAAACCAAGCTTTCAACCCCCTTTCTCATACATTTCTTCAACTTTATATTGAACAGATGAAAACTTTAAATTAAAAAAACAAAACGATAACTGGGTGCAACTGTTAGAAAGTTGTGAAAATATTAGAAAAAAGAAACGACAAAGAAACAACAATGAGTCAGTGACAGTGTCTTATGGTAATACACAGCAACGTTATGGCACAACAGCTTGTGACAGTGTATACATTATCATTGAAGAGAAGAACAAATTACACATGACAAAAAACAAATCTCACACACACACACACACACAACACACACACACACACACACACACACACACACACACAACACACACAAAGAGAAGGAAGCACTTAACTCTTGGTGCAAAAAATCATCTCCAGCTGTTCGGTACTCAAGGCCCATGAAAACAGGTACTGAACACAGATATTGAACATACATAAATCAAGTTTGAAATAATGTATGCCATATATCGACTCTATTCTCTCCCCCTCCCCCCCCCCCCTCACCCGTTCCCTCCCCCTACATAAATGAAGCAATCTTGCTCCCTGCATTGATGTATACATATTAGTAATGTACACCATCATTCATAATAAATGACTGAATGAATAATCTTTATATTTCATGGGTAACAGAGTAAGTATTCACATCCGTTTTTCATCTGGCCCTTACCCTGATTAGGAAATAGCAACAACAACAACCCCCCCTCCCCCCCCAAAAAAAAAAGTTTAAAAAACCCAAACCAAAATAACCACGTAAAAACAAAAGAAAAACAATACCACCATCACCAACAATAAATGTTCAACTTCTGATTTTTAAAAAAGACATAGGTGTACATTCAACAAACACATAACCCCCACTGGATACATTGATAATTATTCAAACAAAAGAGATAGATATGTATTCTACAAACACATAAACCCAACTGACCTGAACATTAATGGCACGACAGACACACTGATTATAATCAGGTAAATTAAATAAATCAAAATACAGAGTAGACAGCAGAGAAGAAAGCAACCCAACTAAAAACAAACAAATATATAAACATTTTCACAAATTTTACTTACTTTAAAACAATATAATGAAGAAAACAGAGAAGAAAAAAAAAAACCCAGCAAACAAACATTTTAAAAAAATCGACACATTCAGATATAATACCCAAACAAGTCGTGCTCAAGAAGAAGAAAACCTGTCCAAAAAGGTGTAACATATATGTGAGGGGGAAAAAAACAAGCAAAAAGGGGGGGGGGGGGGGGGGGGGAGAGGGACCCCTCAAAACAACAACAAAAAATCCCAACGAAATACAGACCCTCCTTATTTTGATGACAAGAATACAATTTCAATTCAACATAAGAACCAAAACATTTCTACCTATTGATAAGTTTAGGATAATATAATATGTGAAAGTGGAAAACGGAGAGAGAGAGACAAGGCAAGGCAAGGCAAGGCAAGGCAAGGCAAAGTCTTTTATTCGAGGATAATAGATAAGCACTCGTGTGCTTTATTACATCCAGTCCCCGCCCTTTTCAGGGATACATCAAGTTGAAAATATACTAAACAATAAGACTTTACGCAGTACCAAAGAACAGACAAGAATAAAGGACACTATATATGATAAGGTAATAAAATGCACTCTTTCAGAAGACAAAAATCAGAAGTCACAATAAAAAATTTTGATTATGGAAAAAAAGAAAAGCGTTAGTAGATAAGGAGCAAACAAGAGAACAAAATGAAATAAACAACCAAAAACATCAATCCACCACTATCTATCAAAAAATGTACATGTAATATAAATCATACATTTGGATAAAAGGGGAATTTTTTTTTGAAAACTAGAGAGAGAGAGAGGAGAGGAGGAGAGAGAGAGAGAGAGAGAGAGAGAGAGAGAGAGAGAGAGAGAGAGAGAGAGGAGAGAGAGAGAGTTACATGTTATATCATCAAAATTGACCAATCAAGAAACTTAGAAAGTCTGACAAAATACTCACAGGAAAGTCTTCTTTAATTTAATAATAATATAAAAAAGATAAAACAAACATACCAAATGAATGTCTGTAAAAAGTTCATTTTAGGTAAAACAACAATTTCATACATTCCAATTTAGAGTAACATAAGACAAAAAAATAGAGAGGGGAAGGAGAGACAGACAGACAGACAGAGAGAGGAGAGAGAGAGAGAGAGAGGAGGAGAGAGAGAGAGAGAGAGAAGAGAGAGAGAGAGAGAGAGAGAGAGAGAGAGAGAGAGAGAGAGAGAGGAGAGAGAAGAGAGAGGAGAGAGAGAGAGAGGGGGGGGGGGGGCCATTTTCAGGTTACATCATTATAAACCTCATCAAATCAAAACAACAAAAACAACAAATACTATACAAACCAGCTATAAATCAAACAATTCATTTATGAAAGTATAGTATACTAATGAGGAACATTACGATGAAACGCCTAACATAATATTTTTCAAATCGTGTTCAAGAACATGAATGTTAAAAGCAAAAAATGGTGTAATCTATATCAGGGGGAAAAAAACGAAAGAAACAAGGCAAAGAAACATATCAAGTCAATATCTATCAAAAGATATTCATTTTAGGCAAAAAAACTAATTTACTATCAAACTATATCAAACAAGCCCAACAAACAACAAAAAAAAATCAAAATATTTACACAAACCTTTTCTTTGTTTACCACAATACTATGAATGAAAACCAAAGAAAAATACACAGAACACAAAAAATCCCCCAATTTTAAAAAAAAATGAAAGCGCTCCATAAAATGCAAACACCCAATAAATGAATAAAACCACCAAACTCCCCCCAAATCCAGTACGGTTCTGATTTATACACCCCCCTCCTCTTAAAAGAAAACAAAAAACCTACCACCACCAACCCCCCCACCCTCTCCTCATCCCATCCAATACAATTCTGTAAAATATAGCATACATGTGTGATGGAAGAAAAGGAGACAGAAGAGCGGAGAGAGAGAGAGAGAGAGAGAGAGAGAGGGGAGGAGAGAAGAGAGAGAGAGAGAGAGAGAGAGAGAGAGAGAGAGAGGGGGGAGAGAGAGAGGGGAGAGAGAGAGGGGAGAGGGAGAGAGGGAGAGGGAGAGAGGGAGAGAACACTGAACACTGAAATCGCCTTTGGCCACAATACAATTCAAAGGGAAGAAAAAAAATGAAGAAAATGAAATATAACTACATGTAACCGTTGATAAGAATTTGCCATAATTATACTTTGGCATATACCCAAAACTGTGCACCTGAAAAAGCATATTCTAAAATCATTAAAAAAAAACTTATTTAGACCAACAATTCAAACAAATCTTAGCTCAAAGTTACAGAACAAAACACAACTCAAAATCCTACTGGGACCAAACTTGGTAATAGAGTTATACCTGACAATGTCAACACAAGCATTCAACACCAAGTGCAGTGTACATCTAATAGCTGAAATCCTTCATATTCTATTGTATTTTCAGAACAGTTACCATATTGCACAACTGTGCCTTCTAAGTATAAGTATGTTTGTCTAAGCTTAATGCAATGTAAACAGAATGCTGTATACAAAAATATTGAGAGAGAGGGTAAGAACTCTGAGCTCTGAACATTTTACTTGTACTTCGGCCTCAGGCCACAATACAAGGGGAAAAATTGGAACAATTTATTTATTTATTTATTTATTTATTTATTTATTTATTCTTTTATATCGAGGATAACAGAATAAGCAATCATGTGCTTTTTTTCATCCGGTCCCCGTGTGTATGCAGTTTTGTAAATATTGTCATCTGTTCCCACCGGCACACGATGGCCTACTCTTACGAAAAGCGGAACAGGATTTAACGTGTGCGCAAAGATGTTCTGCGTGCGTTCGCACACGGGGCCTCGGTTTAAAGTCTCATCCGAAGGACAATAACCACAAGAGAGAGAGAGAGAGAGAGAGAGAGAGAGACAGAGACAGAGACAGAGACAGAGACAGAGACAGAGAGAACACTGAACATTTTGATTGTACTTTGGCCTTGGGCCACAATACAAATGGAAGGGACGAAGGGGAATAGTAATAGATGATCAAAAACTTCAATCACCTGTCCAGTAATGCAACACATTCAAGTACATTACATATGACTAAGAGCATCATCGTTATCATCCTTCTCAACACAGTCATTACTAAAATGATCATCATTATCATCATCATCAGCATAGTCATTTCATGACTAAAATCCTCATGGTTAGTTATCATCCTCCTCATCACAGTCATGACTAAAGAGCGTCATCTCTATCGGTACCCACAGTTACACCAATCATCGCCATTATCTTCATTACCTTCAACATCATGTTTATGCTATCACTTACATTCATAAAGGTAAAATCACCATCGCTTCTCAAGTTACATCAGTATAGGCATGAAACTTTCCAACAAATCTGTTTTCACAATGCACTAATCAAAAACACACACACACACATGCACACACACACACACTCCCGCACACACACACACACACACGCACACACATACCATTTTAAACATTTCAAGAGTGGTGCTAAATACCATGGAGACACCCTTACCCTGAAATAAATTGACCACGCACATCAAATTCTTGTCAGCTCTTTCTTTCTTTTGTTCACAGAGTGAAAAATAAACCTTTGAGACATCATGAATTTGTTTGATATTAAACAAGAGAGAGAGAGAGAGAGAGAGAGAGAGAGAGAGAGAGAGAGAGAGAGAGAGAGAGAGAGAGAGAGAGAGAGAGAGAGAGAGAGAGAGAGAGGGAGGGAGAGGGAGAGAGAGAGAGTGAGAGAGATAGAGTGATTGAGAGAGAGAGAGAGTGAGAGAGAGAGAGAGAGAGAGAGAGAGAGAGAGAGAGACAGAGACAGAGACAGAGACAGAGACAGAGACAGAGAGACAGACAGCAGACAGACAGACAGACAGACAGACAGACAGACAGAAACCACAAACAAGATGCACGGACAAAATACTTCACTGATTATCCCATATTGTCTTCAGCTGTCTCCCTACACATGTGAACACACAAAAAGGGACATGTCAAAATAAAGTCTGAGATAATATAAACAGCAACCATCTCTCTCTCTCCTCTCTCATATGCACACATGCACGCAAGCACGCACGCGCATACGCACACTCAACCACCACAGGAGACAGGATAGCCTAGTGGTCAGAAACACTGCGATGGCAATTTGACGATCCCAGTTTGATTCCTGTTTGTTTCCTCTGGAGTTAACATCAGTGCTCATTCCACTCTCCCCAAAAGTCCTTTGGATAAGACTATAAACTGAGACCCAGTGTGTGCACACATTAAATCCTATTCCACTTTTTGCAAGAGTAGGCCATTGGGTGCCAGTGGGAACAGTTGACAAGACTGACAAAACTGCATACACATGGGGACTGGGTGTAAAAAGAGGACACGAGTGCTTATTCCATTATCCTCGATATAAAAGAATAAATAAATAAATAAATCATCCATGCATGCAGACATAGACACAATACTGTTTGATGTCATGGTAAACTACCAAGATAGGACAAGTCTGATTCGAATCAGCTTGTTTTCAGAATTGCAGCTCTATTATTTCAAAGAGAGGTGACACCAAGCTTTCAACCCCCTTTCTCATACATTTCTTCACACTCAGAGACACACAGACACACACACACAGACACACACACACCGACACACATACACACAGACATACACACAGACATACACACAGACACACACAGACATACACAGATACACACACACACAGACACATACACACAGACATAAACACAGACACACAATGACACACAAAGACACACACACACACACACACACACACCACACACACACACACACACACACACACACACACAACAAACCACAACACCTGACCTGGCTTTCCCTGAGGGCTGTGTTCTGTCTCCCTGACACGCACACATCTCAGTCCTGACATTATTCCCCTGCAGTGAAGAAGAAGGATGCTGACTCCCTCCTCTCCTCACAGTCTTTCACAGGAGACCACAGACCACAACCAAGTTTGGCTTCAACCAGGGATTGAACCAGCAACACACCTGGCTTTCTGCACTGCAGGGTCAGTTACCCAAGGACCACTGATCCACCTGGTGACGTGGTGGTGATGACTGACAGTGGTGGTGACAACTGGTGGTGGGGGGACTGGTGGTGGTGGTGACTGGTGGTGGTGACGACTGGTGTGTGTGTGTGGGGGGACTGGTGGTGGTGACGACTGGTGGGGGGGGGGACTGGTGGTGGTGACGACTGGTGGGGGGGGGGACTGGTGGTGGTGGGGGGACTGGTGGTGGTGGGGGGACTGGTGGTGGTGGTGGTGACTGGTGGTGGTGGGGGGACTAGTGGTGGTGGTGGTGACTGGTGGTGGTGGGGGGACTGGTGGTGGGGGGACTGGTGGTGGTGGTGGTGACTGGTGGTGGTGGTGGTGACTGGTAGTAGTGGTGACTAGTGGTGGTGGTGACTGTTCTTCAGTGGAGGGGATTTCTCCCCTGGAGTCCACACTGCTACACATCCTTTTCCCCACCAGCCAAACACGCTTCAGATCACACTGACTGGCCAGCCAAACTCTCCTGTCAGCAAACAACACACGTATACACATCTTGAGCAGGCATTAAAGACTCTTGCACTTTTCAGGCAAGACTTGGCTAGAGAAGGCTGAAGGGTGTGAATGAAACGACATACCCAGCATGCAATCACAACCTGGACAGGCATGGGCTCCGCCAGGCCCTACTCGCCCACCACACTTGAACTGCCTGAAGACGTCAGGCAGCGCCCCAACTACTGCCCCAGGATTTGAGGATACAACAACTCCTGGGTCAGGTTTTGGGCTGTGGTGGGCAACTTGAACCTGGCAGAGCCTATCCCTCTCCTGGTGGAAGGGTGCATGCTAGGTATGCAGTGTCATCCACAAAGTACCTTCCTTACAGTAACATAATTAAAAAAACTCATAAAGACTCCCCCCCCCCCCCCCTTACAGACACACTACAATCCTTGTATGTGGAACTCTCTCTCTCCTATCCTCTCTCAGGTGAGCTTGAAACAAACTGATTTTAAAGCTGACTTGCTCTGACAAAGCGAGGAGTGACTCTGCCTACCTCCCTCCCTTACAGTTACAGTAACTACAATAGAATGCACTGCACTGAAGTGTTCCTGAATGGAGGAGCTGATTTATTCCAACAGTGTACACTGCTGAAGAGATTTCTACTTTGTCACTACTGGCATCAGTAAAAAAGGACACTACACTCACCTGAATTTGTTTCTACCTGATCGTTGTCACTACTGGCATCAGTAAGAGAGGCCACTGCACTCACCTGAATTTATTTCTACCTGATCACCGTCACCACTAGCATCAGTAAGAGAGGCCACTGCACTCCTCTGAAAGGTAAGGGCCCTCCCTCCACCTTGCCTGGCCTGACTTACTGCCCATCCCAGTGGCTGTGGTGTGGGGGCACCCTCCCTGTACCACACAGCAGTGAACCTGGCATGAAAAACACTTTCTGTGACAGTTCAGCCTGACCCACACCCACTAGGCCCCTGACCATTCCTGACCGGATAGCCGAGTGGTCAGAACATTGCTCGCAATTTGACAATGACCTGGGTTCGATTCCCGTTCAAATTTTCCTCTTGGAGTTAACATCAGTGCTAACTCCACTCTCCTCATAAGTCCTTCGGATGAGACCATAAACTGACACCCAGCGTGCGAATGCGCACAGAACATCTTGCGCACCGGTCAAATCCTGTTCTGCTTTTCCTAAGAGTAGGCCATTGTGTGCCGGTGGGAACAGATGACAAGATTTACAAAACTGCATACACACCGGGACGGGATGTAAAAAAGCACATGACTGCTTTTTCCATTATCTTTGATAGAAAAGAATAGAATAAAAAAATTTTTTTTTAAATGAATCACATCATACAAACATCTTTCATTTTGAGGATTCTCAAAAAGCACAGGCATGATCTTTTACAGCCAGTTCCTTCCCTTATAAGAGATTATGATAATAATATCCCCCCCCCCCAAAAAAAAAAAAAAAAAACCCAACCAACCAAACAAACCAACAAAAATAAAACAAATTAAAACACACATACACAAATAAAACAACCCCCACCCCCCCCACCCCCCCAAAAAAAAAACACCCCAACCCAATCATACAGTTTTATATATCCCCCTCCAGAGAAAAAAAAACAACAACAAAAAACAAATGAAAACAAAACAAATAAGACACACACACAGAAGTAAAATCAACCTCCCCCCTTCACTAAAAAACTAATCATACGTTATATATATATATATATATATATATATATATATATATATATATATATATATATATATATATATACATATATATATCCCCCCAAAAAACAACAACAAAAAACAAATGAAAACAAGACAAATAAGACACTCACACACATACACAAGTAAAACCAAACCACCACCACCATCACCCCAAAAACTTACATACAATCATAGGGTTTTGGCAAAGGGGAATATGTCTTGACAATTTTTTCATTGTGCATCATTATGACTTTTTTAACAGGGGAAAAAAAAAGTAAAACAATAACCAAAATAAATCTCAGATTTAAAAGAAATTGAAAAAAGTACACGTGTATATTTAAAATGATAATGGTATAAACCGATCACACACGCACACCACATCGCACCTTTCCCGCACCAGTCAGCCACAGCTAAAATTAGCGCGCCCTGTCTTTGTATCCCCCTCTCTCCCCCCCCACTGTGTCTCAAACCATCACACGCTCATGCGGAAGGCCTGGGAGGTGGATGGCTAGAAAGACGGCAAAGCTTACTTTACATCAGACAAGCGCGCTGCGTGTTGCAGGCTTGTTGACTCAACACACATACGTGCCACGCTTCAGAGTAGATCAAGAGCAAAACTGACAATATTTTCCCCAGATCTGAACCCCTCAAAGTGACCAACACGTTGACAAGATACAAAACTATTAAAGGACGTTTAAAAATGAAACATTAAGATTACAATCCAGGCTCTGACAAGGTCAAATTTATCTGAATTCAGAAGGAAAATTGCGATCAATTTACGTCACTGGCGCGAAAGTTACCACTCTCAATACTAAACAGAGAAGAGCAACCTGATGTGAACATCCAATCCAGCTGTTATTTTTTGTTATAACTCCTATACAGATCGAACATATTGATTCAAATTTACTTCTTCACAACAACAAGAGAACACTGCATTGAAGACACCTGAATAAAATGTTGAAGAATTCCACAAACATATCACAAAGCACTGAAAAGTCAGAAAACCAAATCCGTGTGGTCACTTTTCTCCACTGTAACAGTGGAAAGGACGTCACGCTATATAATATTGAGCGGACCCTTCCATGCGGGCAGTGCATGAGCTAAGATTACATCACCGGGGCTCAAGTACCAGAGTCTGAGAGCAGCGGAAAGTGGGGGGTAAAAAACTGTTGTCACCCGCGCACACACATGCACGCACGCACACACACAAACACACACACCCACGCGCACGCACACATGCACACACCCCGCCAGCCCCCCCCCACCCCCCCCCCCCCCCCCCCCCCCCCCCCCCCCCCCACCACACACACACACACAACCAGAGGGGGGAAGGGGATAGCCTTGGAGCTTCTGGCTTGTTCTAACTTATGTCACTGCGACATGTGCGTCTCCCACAGTCCTCAATCCATGGGATATTACTTCCCTGGAGCAAACACAGTGGCATCTTCCCTCAAACAGTCCTTTTGGAGGTTAACCATGAGGTGCCAGTGCAACAATGCAGCAACATTTTGAGCAACATGTTAAAAAAAGCTCATTGAAGGTTATAGCCATTGTTGCGTGGGAACAATGACAAAATTGCAAAACATGCAATTAACATGGATGGTGTAAAAAGCACATGATGCTTATAAGCATTATTTCAAATATAAAGAAATAACAAGAAATTTAATAAAAAAAATCAAATAACACATGATATGGATATCCAAAGTTTAAATGTATCAAAAACAAATCAGTTCAAGACACAGCTGAAAAATTATTTAATGAGTTAATGTTTAGGGACTGACATAAATCATTTGTATAGTTTTTGGTTTACATTTTACAGCTCATTAAGTCCCTGCAGATTTTTTCTTGGCATGAAATTTGGACTGGTCTCCTCGGGGAAAGCACGTCGCCACAATTGCAGTGCCCACATTATATATTTTTCTTTTCCTGTATGCAACTGTATTTGTTTCCCTATCAGAGTACTTTTTTCTACAGAATTGTGCCAGAGAAAACTCTCTAGTTGCTGTGGGTTCTTTTACATGTGCTAAATAATGATGTGTAACACACATGACCTTGGTCTATTGTCTCATCTGAAAGACTAGCATCCAGATCACCACTTATGCTGTGATGGATGGGGGGAAAGTTTCAGGCCCAAATGGGATTCGAACCACCGCACACTTCCAACCCAGACTTTTTGCTTTCTAGACAGGCATGTTACCTCTCGACTACAGATCCACTGATTAATTAACCATGATTAAAACAAATACATCAGCACTTTCTGCATCCCCTAAATATGTTTCAGATATGGTTTACTGGGACTGGAAATATTGCAGTGTTACATGCTGTGTGTGTATGTGGAAGAGGGGGTCAAGAGAGACAGATATTTAAAAAAAAGTCTTAGCTTTTGTTTATGCTAATGAAAGTCTATGAGTAATCTATACAAGCACGTGCACAATTTGCAAATTTAATAACTGTGGAAAAGAGAAAAGCAAATAGTTGACGTGATGATATTGTGACTTCATTTTTTTCCTTTTCTTTTTAAATCCAATTTAACAGGTTTCATCATGAATAATGTTTCTGATGTTATTAGCGGTGGGATAATAAGTACTATTATAATTGTTAATGTTTTGGTTTGAAAGTCTAGTGGACTCTGACATTTGATTTTTTGAAAATTATTATTATGTAAGGGTTATTGATTGCTGGTAAAAAAAAAAAGCTTTTTGTATCATTATTACTTTTGTTTGTTTGTATGTGTTCTTCCCTTCCCCCTGGACACCCCCCCCCCTCTTTTTCAATCGCCTTTTTTTTTAGTTGTTGTGTTATTGCTTTAAGTGGTGATGGGTGATTATCATATAATTGTAATAGTATTATCATTATCACATATAGGAAGGAAGGTAGCAGGATGGTTAAGACATTCGCCTGCAAACAAGTAAACCGTGAGGTTCTGGGTTCGATTCCCAGCCTTGCCGTTTCTTCCAAGTTTGATGAAAAAAAATCGAACTGAATGTCAAAGTCATTCGGATGAGACTATAGACCAAGGCCCCATGTGCGAACGCACGCAGAACATCTTGCGCACATGTTAAAACCCTGATCTGCCTTTTGGAAGAGCAGGCCATCGTGTGCCAGCAGGAAATTATAATAACAAAATTGACAAAATTATATAAAAAAACCCAGCATGCACAAAAGTGTCATGTTTAGACACAATCCCTGAGGAAAATTGGGGAGTTGGAGTCCAAGGGCGGCTCGGGGCTGTAGGTATATGGCAACGTTCTGGTGGCTCCTGCGATGGTACAGGAACCATTGGTATCGGCGACTGCCTTTCCAATGGATCATTCCAGTGGCGTGGAGAGGGGGGGGGGGGGGGGGGGGTATGCTGCATGGGTTACAGCTTGCCCTCCATACTTACTTACCCAGGTTCTAAAGACTAGAGCG
>CM060335.1:1207466-1209966 GCA_030674155.1 Stramonita haemastoma
GGCTCTGGCGTCTGAAACAGTGCATGTGTGGAAAACTGGTCAGCCACTGCTTCGTGTGCATGGGTGCGTGCGCAAGTGAGTGTGAGTGTAAGTGTCAAAGTCAAACTTTTATTTTCAGATTGTACACTCAATAAGCAATGCAATTGCTATTTTTCATCAAGCCATCCATCTAAGAAAATAAATCATATATATGCATATTTGAGAATGAAAACCTTAAGAATTTAAGTCGTACAAATGAAAAAAAAATCTTTTAAAATACACACACCAAAG
Source organism: Stramonita haemastoma (assembly GCA_030674155.1). NCBI lineage: Eukaryota > Metazoa > Mollusca > Gastropoda > Neogastropoda > Muricidae > Stramonita > Stramonita haemastoma. The sequence continues at coordinate 1,207,737 of CM060335.1, forward strand.
GAAGAAATGACACGCACGCACATACAGGAAACTTATGTACAGTTTCCTTTAAAATCGTTGAAGACACACATATACATACCTAAACCCATTTCCCTCCTATAAAAGAAGTATAGTGCATACAAAAGAAAAACATTTGTGAATGTGTGAGTGTGTGTGTGTGTGTGTGTGTGAGAGTGTGTATGTGTATGTGCGTGCGTGCGTGTGAGCGTATGTGCATGCTTGCATGCGTGAATGAGTGAGTGCACATATGTGCTGAATATTCTTTAAAAAATTGTACAGGTAAAGGTAAGGTAAAGGAATCCCATAACCTGTGTGGTCATAGGGGAGTGAGGCGTCAGAGATCTCAGCTTCTCTAGGGGCCAGCATGTTGAGGGCAGCGCCCATCTCCTCTCCCTTGCTACTTTACCTTCCCTGACCCTAAAGAGGGCAGGTACCCATTGACAGCTGGATGAACTAGGGGAACTGTACTGTAGCCAAGGCATGCAAACGGTCACCCATCCACTTGGCAACCACACTCGACGCTGCTTAACCTTGACAACAGAACAAATATTCATTGCTGTTGTTAATGGTATCATTATTCTTATCATCATTAGTATCATCATAATTTTAAAAGTTCAGCAACATAACAATTATCCATTGATGTTATAAATGTTATCCTTATAATTGTCATATTTCCAACAATTGCACAATATAACAATTACTCAATGTTGTTGATGTTAACATCATTATTATTATTAATATCATTTTTTATCATCATTATTATTAATATATTTCCAACAATAACACTATCTAACAATTAATATAAGGTATATCAATATTATTTTCATTAATAGAAGTCATGTTTTGTGGTTTGTTTTTTCCTTTTGGTTTAAGCTGAGCTTATCCTGCTGAAAATAGCTTCAATGCCTTCAAAATCAAACATTTTTATGATCTCACAAACAGAGAAATTAATGTGGGTTACAAACCCTACATAAAAAAGTACATAAGAAAACATGTCATGGCACGAACACACAAACACACACATATACACACCCACACTCGCATACACTTTGTCTTCATCTGTCTTTGGTACTCACACTCACTCACTCAGTCCCATGTCCCAAAGGACGTAGGGGGGACATGAGAGAAGACGCAACGGAGATCTTTTTCCATGCTTCACGATCCTGTGTGGCTAGTAGGAGGTGTTGTAGGGGTTGGGCGGTCCAGTCTTTGATGTTGTCAACCCATGATTTCTTTTGGCGGCCTCTTCTTCTTTTGCCCTCGACTGTTCCTTGCAAGATGGTTTTTGCTAGGGTGTTGTGTCTTGTGGTGTGACCAAACCACATCAGCTTTCTCCTCTTTATGGTGGAGAGCAAAGGCTCTTGGGGGCCCACACGCTTTTTGATTTCCTCTTTCACATAGTTATTGGTCTTGTGTTCTTTGTATGATATTTTGAGGAGTCTTCTGTGGCACTTGTTCTCAAATGCTTGGATTCTTCTCTCTAACTCTGCTGTCAGAGTCCATGATTCACAGCCATATAGGAGGATAGATATTACGAGGGATTTGTAGAGGTGGTATTTGGTGCAGAAGCTGATGTTGTTGCTTCTGATGATCCTCTGGAGTCTGACTAGAGCAGATGTTGCTGTTGCAATGCGAGCTTTCACCTCATTGTTTGATGTGCCATCTTTTGTTAGGATGGAGCCTAAGTATTTGAATTGGCTCACCTCTTCCAATATTTCTCCATTCATCTTTATTTCCGTGCTGTCATTACTCGCGCTGTTGACCATGATCTTCGATTTCTCTGTACTGACCTCCATGCCGTATGCGCTCGCTCGGTCTGTTAGACTGTCTGTGAGGATTTGCAGTTCTTGTTTGCTGCTGCCCATGAGGTCAATGTCATCTGCAAATCTGAGGTTGCAAAGGGGTCTTCCACCAATGGAGATGGAAGTGTGGTGGTTTTGCAGTGTCTCTGTCATGATGTTTTCGAGGAAGAGGTTGAAGAGTACAGGTGAGAGAAGGCAGCCCTGGCGGACTCCAACCGTGGTCTTGAAGAACTCGCCCACGTGGTTGTTCATGAAAACTGCACTTCTTGCATTCTCGTACAGAGCCTTGATGACTTCAATTAGGCAGTTGTCAATGTTGAAGTGCCTGAGTACTTGCCAAAGGCCGTCATGCCATACCCTGTCAAAGGCCTTTTTGAAGTCTATAAAATTGTGGTACAAGTCTTTTTGGTGTTGGAGATGCTTCTCTA
>CM060335.1:1219966-1234966 GCA_030674155.1 Stramonita haemastoma
TTCATTGGAAAAATGACTGATTTGGTTAGATTGTTGGAACTGCATTTTCCATTTTGTTTATTGTAGTTCAATAGGTCAGTAATGAATAGGTTGTTTCTTCTTCTTCTTCTTCTTCTTTTTAAAAAATCACTTAGCAAGTACTGACCCCCCTGAAATTCTTTATCCAATACATTGCCAACTTCACCCCCTTCCCCTGACACTCACCCCCATCACAACTTGTAAAAAAAATGTAAATGAATTTGAACATCTTCCCCGACAGCTGTAGTATATACACATAACAGCAGCAACACATCTTCCCTGACAAATAAGCATGGTACAGCATATTGCAAAAAATTATGGCTCAACAGTCTACAGGAGAAAGACCAGACACCTGACCACTAGACAGTGGATAGACAGTCTACAGGAGAAAGACCAGATACCTGACCACTAGACAGTGGATAGACAGTCTACAGGAGAAAGACCAATACCTGACCACTAGACAGTGGATAGATAGTCTACAGGAGAAAGACCAGATACCTGACCACCAGACAGTGGATAGACAGACAGTCTACAGGAGAAAGACCAGACACCTGACTGCTAGACAGTGGATAGACAGACAGTCTACAGGAGAAAGACCAGACACTCAAACTGATGACTTGAAAAAAAAAAAAGAGAGAGGGGCACTGGAGATCACAGAAGGAAGAGCAGCCCTGAATACTGAGCCAGAATTCCAGCGCACACACACACACACATGCGCACGCGTGCGCACACACACATGCGCATACACACACACACTCACACACCACAAGCACACACACACACACACACACACACACACACACACACACACACACACACACACACACACACGCATACACACACACGCACCACACCACTCACGCACACACACGCACACACGACACACACACACACACACACACACACACACACACACACACCACACACACACGCATGCACACACACGCACTCAATAACCCAGTTGCCACACACACATATTATACATGACACAAGGCTATCCACACATGACAAACACAGCATGAACACAGAAAGGCCAGGGTGACATACAGACAAGTTAGAGGGAAAGTGGGGAGGAATGGGAGATGAAAATGAGGGACAACAAAGATGATGAACCTTTGTTCTAAGCAGTATCAATCTTTTTTTGTGTGTGTAAGTGTTGTTGAAAGGTGTGTGGTTTGCAAGCTTTGTGGAAAATAGAAAAGGCAAATGAAAAGCGGATTTCCTGAATAAATGAGTTCCAAACAGAGGGCTCACAGAGAAAAAAAAGCATTGACCTAAACTCTGACAACTGACATGTACAACAGGGGGGAAGATTTTCAGACGATGAGCTAAAGTTCCTTGCTGGTGAGTAGGCTATATCTGAAAAGGGTTACAAGAATATGCAGTCAGTCATTTTTTTAAAATTTCCAGATAGTCCATTGAATAAGCAACGTGTTGCTATTTTTAGGCCCAGGCTAACAGCACCATAGCACTGGCACATGACTTTGTACTTGATTCTGACCTCCATTTGAAGCGAGTGCAAAGACAAGGGTGTGGAGCGATATGTTTGGTACAGACCATTCTGAGAATGAAATGAATCACCTTGTTATACCGGTTTGGGCCTTTTCTTTTTTTTAAAAAAAGGAGATTTTGTGGGCATATGACAAGAAGTGTGTTGCAGTAATCAGTGCAGCACAGCACACATGCTGAAGTCAGAGTGTGTTCTTCAATTTAACCTCTTTCCACTTAAGTGAATTAGACGGGAAAAAAAAAAAGAAAGAAAAAAAAAGTGACAGTATAGTGAATGTGCTGGAAGAGAGAGAGAGCGGGAGAAAGGAGAGAGAGAGAGAGAGAGAGAGAGAGAGAGGGGGGGGGGGGCCAGAAAGGGGAGGGAGAGAGAAAAAGTGTGTAATGCATGGGTGCATGCGAGTGTGCCTGCGTGTGTGAGTGTGGACTCGATAAAAAGAATGAAGGTTAAACAAATCCTAAGATAACAAAGAATATTTCAAATGTAACATTTAGCTAGAATGAAATTAACTACATGTAACAGCTAACAACAATCAAAGGTAAATCCCAACTGGACTATTACACAGACAAACAGAAAAAACATGAAGTCAGAGTCAGAGTGGCTTGATGTGGAGGAGAATGACAAACAGAACTGCTACAGCCAAGTTCTGGTCGTACATGTTAGACTGATGGTCAACATAATCTGTCATAGTCTAGTCAAGCCAGAATCAAGTACAACTCCAAGATTTTCAGCTGATTCAGAAAAAAAGGACCCAAGCAGTGCCGACAAAATGTGAATCAGACATAGAGCTGAGCAGATGTAGACATCTTTAATGGAGGTCATTAAAGCCTAGCTCTGTTTTATCATCATTCAGTTCTAACTCTTTATAAGTCATCCAAGATCTAACGTTAAAACTACTTTTTAGTGTGTACATAGACTGAATCAGATCATCGATTTAGTCAGGTGCTGCAGATGTGCGTAGCTATGTATCTTTTGTATAGGAGAGGTGGAGGAGTGAATCAGAGGAGCTATTTCTGCTCTGTCAGTGTTATCTCAGGCTACACTACACACTGCCCTCCCTGTGTCTCATCATATTTATTTATCTTAACACAGTAGTGTTTCACAGGTGGTGAGTCATAAAGTACATCCAGAGACCACATCAATAACAAAAATACATCTTCTTCTTCTACTTGTTCATTGAACCCTCAGAGAGCAACTATTGCTGTCTGTCATATGAGCAAAAATGTGTTGCACTGGCGTTAAGCGCCTGACAAGTCAGGCCCAGTGCATCCCAACTTGGGAGAGAATTGTTATCTCTTAAATCTTTATGGAAAAAAGGCAGGAGAATGGACCAAGAAGGCAGAAAAAAGACAAGAAGAAGGTGACAGGGAGAAAAGGATAAGGGCAGACACAAAGAGAGGGCTAGACAAGAGGAAATTCCAAATATAAAATTTCCAAAAGGTGAGGATGCTATTATTACTATTCAGTATAGTGTTCATACTGAGAGGCCCAGCATCACCATGGGGAAAACAGACATTACAACAGACAACAGTCACAAAGACATCAGCTCCATCCCCCCCCCCCCAAATAACCCCCCCCCCAAATACCCCCCCCCCCAAAAAAAAAAAAACAACCCACCACATATTACAGTCAAAGCCCCCACTCATGTCACATGAATAACAAAAGTAGTAATACTATTAAAAAAAGAAGAAGTAAACACACCACACACAACAAAAATAAACAAGAGAGATATTATGACAAAGTTACAATCAACCCCCCCCCCCCCTCTAATATGATTAACAAAAAATAAGGAACCCCCCCCCCCACCCTCCCAGCTACATCAATGATTAATTTAAGTCATAATCATTCCCCCCCCCCCCCCCCCCCACCTACATCAATGATTAATTTCAGTCATAATCACCCCCCCCCCCCCCACCACCTACCTACATCAATGATTAATTTAAGTCATAATCAACCCCCCCCCCCACCACCACCTACCTACATCAATGATTAATTTGTCATAATCCCCCCCCCCCCCCAACCTACATCAATGATTAATTTAAGTCATAATCATCCCCCCCCCCCCCCAACCTACATGAATGATTAATTTAAGTCATAATCAACACCCCCCCCCCCCCCCTCAAAGCCACATCAATGATTAATTTAAGTAATAATCCCCCCCCCCCCCCCAACCTACATCAATGATTGATTTAAGTCATAATCACCCCCCCCCCCCCCCCCCCCCCACCCTCAAAGCCACATCAATAATTGAAGTCATAAAGGTTGAAGTCATCCCTCCCCCTCGGCACCCCCCCCCCCCCCCTTCATTATTGCGGACTACTACAGAGAAAAGTGGTGCAGATCCTGCTGTGGATCTCTGTGTGACACGTTAGTCAGATAGGAATGATGACACATCACTGAATGGTCAGATATGAATGATGACACAACTCTAAGTCACTGCATGGTCAGAAACTGCTTTGGGCTTTTTATCACTGATTCTATATGATCCATAATCATGATCATTATTGTATAGCACAACACCTTCCATCACTACAGACCCTACATTATCCATGATCATGATTGTATAGCACAACACCTTCCATCACTACAGACCCTACATTATCCATGATCATGATAGTGTAACACAACAGCTCCCATCACTACAGACCCTACATTATCCATGATCATGATAGTATAACACAACATCTTCCATCACTACAGACCCTACATTATCCATGATCATGATTGTATAACACAACATCTTCCATCACTACAGACCCTACATTATCCATGATCATCATCACTATTGTAGCTGCAGACCAAATCTTCCACCAGCAACTGCCAGCTGACAGCCAAGTGGTGAAGGCCACAGACTGACTAACACCCAATGGTCCTGACATCACAGGTTTCTACAGCAGCAATTGGGGGGGGGGGGGGGGAACAGGGGGGGGAAGTTTGATGATCCCTCGGGTCAACTCATGACCAGACCTGCCAGTGCCTTTCTCTCCTTCATGGAGACATCCAGTCAGAGGACCACATAAGTATACATGTTAATGATCCCATGGTGCAGCTGATATCAGCATTTCACGAGTGTGTTTGTTGTGTTATGTTTGTTTTTCCTTCTCCAAATAGAGCATATAAGTGTATGGAAGTTTCACAGGTAGAGATATCCCCTGACAGGTCCACACTGAAAACTGCACTGTACTGACATCTCTGACTCCAGCACACTCACTGCTGACTGACATAGCATACATTCACACACAGGCAAAAGCAACACCCCACCCCACAACATACACATACAAACACAACCCCCCTCACAATCTACACACATGCAAAACAATCAATCTGTCTCTGTCTCTCTCTCTCTCTCTCCACACACACACACACACACACACACACACACACACACACACACACACACACACACACACACACACACACACAGGAAATCAGAGAAAGCCTTTGCTTGGCATACCTGCAGCAATGTTGATGAAGAGTGGCCTGATTCCTCTCTCTTTCTATCCATGTGCTGATATCAATGCACAGGAGATACCTACTAATCCTTTTGTATTTTGTACCACGTTATGTCACAGCAGATTTCTCAGCATGAAATTCGGGCTGCTTTCCCTGGGGAGAGCGTGTCACCACAAGTGCAACGCCTACCCTTTTTTCTTTCTTTTTCCTGCATGCAACTGTATTTGTTTCCCTATCAGAGTGGCTTTTTTCTACAGAATTTTGCCAGGGTTAACCCCCTTGTTGCCATGGGTTCTTTCATGTGCGCTAAATAGGGATTGTAACACACGGGACCTTGGCTTATCATCTCATCTGAAAGACTAACGCCCAGACCACCACTCAGGGGCCAATGGATGGGGGAAAAGTTTTGGGCCCAAACAGGGTACGAACCACCGCACACTCTGACCCAGACTTTTCGCTTTCTAGGCAAGGTGCGTTACCACCTAGACCACCGATCCATAGACCATAAAATATTGCCTGGAATGACCTTCACCTGTTTCTTTATGAATGTCAACTGTTGAACACTATGCAACCTGTAGCCTGAAAAACATCACAGCCGGGCATACAAACCTTGGTACTCACTTGACAGCTGAAGGGAGTTTTTCTCTGCAAAATCCTTTCCCCCTACTATTTGGACTTGCTTCACTTTTAAAGAAAGTCACCCAACCCCCTCTCCTTAAAATTAAATCTAAAGTTCCCGTCCACTGCTTTTATATTTCCTTTCCACTTCTTTCATAATAACTTCCTTTTCACTACTCTTAGTACAATCTCCTTTCCCCTACTCTTAAACTTACAAGCTTCTTTTCCCCTACTGTTAGTACAAACATCTTTCTAGGTACACACTTTCTTTCCCCTACTTTCATCATTTCAGAAACCATGATATCAACACTGCATCAGCTGATTCTGACTTTCTTTCTTCTTCTTCTATCTCTTCTTCTTTTTTTTTTTTTTATAAAAAGAACTGCTTTAAACTAAGTTGTTTTTTTTTGGGGGGCGGGGGTTGTTGCTGATAATTGCTCTAACAATTTTCAGAAGAATCCAAATCTGTTAACATGGTAACTGTAATTTATGTCCCCTTCATTACAAACAGAAGTCATGAGAGTAAATCTACAGTGGTAGGCTGAGGATTGTATGGACATTCAGACAAAGGGGTTGGGAAAAGAGAGACAACGACAGACAGACAGACAGATTGAAAGCACTGTGGTGATGCACTTTCCCTGAGGGAGCAACTTGAATTTCACTGGGAGAAATCTGTTATGTGAAAATGAAGTACAGTTCTATTATAACTCTAACAATACTGTCTGTTGTATGGAGGTGATACATTATAGTACAGTTCTATAATAACTGTAACAATACTGTCTGTTGTATGGAGGTGATACATTATAGTACAGTTCTATAATAACTGTAACAATACTGTCTGTTGTATGGAGGTGATACATTATAGTACAGTTCTATAATAACTGTAACAATACTGTCTGTTGTATGGAGGTGATACATTATAGTACAGTTCTATAATAACTGTAACAATACTGTCTGTTGTATAGAGGTGATACATTATAGTACAGTTCTGTAATAACTGTAACAATACTGTCTGTTGTATGAAGATGACACATGAAAGTACAGTTCTGTTATAACTCTAACAATACTGTCTGTTGTATGAAGATGACACATGAAAGTACAGTTCTGTTATAACTCTAACAATACTGTCTGTTGTATGAAGATGACACATGAAAGTACAGTCTGTTATAACTTAACAAACTGGGTTGTTGATGAAGATGACAACATGAAGATACAGTTCCTGTGATAACATCACTTCTGAAGAATGAACAACATGTAAAATACAGTTCTGTAATAACTCTAACAATACTGTCTGTTGTATGAAGATGACACATGATAGTACAGTTCTGTAATAACCTCACTGTCTGAAGATGGAGTAACATGATATACAGTTCTGTAATAACTCTAACAATACTGTCTGTTGTATGGAGATGATACATGATAATACAGTTCGTAATAACTTTTAACAATACTGTCTGTTGTATGAGTGATACATGATAATACAGTTCTGTAATAACTCTAACAATACTGTCTGTTGTATGGAGATGACAACATCCAAAGCTTATTATGCCTTCTTGGCATGTAGGGCAGCAACAATTTTTTTTCTTTTTCTTTGTTGCTGTTTCTGTAACAAATCTTTTTTTTAACAGAACATGGGTTGTTAGCCCTGTGTCCAACCCCCTACCTGGGGGAGTGGGGCCACCTTAGTCGCCTCTTACGACATGCCTGGCTGGCGGGCAGGGACCCTATTCTTGTAATGCTCACTTTGCAAAGCATTCCCCGGGAGTCCCACGGGGGCATTATAGTAACAGTTCTGTAATAACTCAACAATACTTCTGTTGTATGGAGATGACACTTTATAGTACAGTTCTCTAATAAGCATCACTGTCTGAAGATGACACATGATAATACAGTTCTGTAATAACTCTAACAACACTGTGCACAGAATAAGAATACCATAATTTTTTTTCAATAATAAAGAAATTCACAAGGAAATCCTAAAGAAACTATGTCAAAGCTTTCACACAGGCTGTTTAGAATGCAGACATTTTGAGCACTTTTCCTCTCACACAGTTAGCACAGTGCTTTACATTCATGGAATCACAGACGTACAATGATCACAGACATACAATGGATACAGAATGTACTATCAACTGTAACAACAAAACAACAGTGGAATCCAAAACTCTTGGATTGTCTAAAGTCAGAATCACTTTCAAATGTCAAACAGGCTTGTACACACACACACACACACACACACACACACACACACACACACACACACACACACACACAGAGTCACACACAGAGTCACACACACACACACACAGAGTCACACACACACACACACATACACACACACAGTCACACACACAGTCTCACACACACACACACAACACACACCACACCACCACACCACACATACACACACATCAGAGAATCACAACTACAAACCACAGACACAATGAACACAATAGTCTACAAGTATCAACATCAAAACAAAATTCCACAAACACAAGTTTCTCTAAAGGTCAACATACACCAAGCACAACGCACACACACACACACACACACACACACACACACACACACACACACACACACACACACACACACACAACACACACATCACACACACACACACACACACACACAACCACACCACACACACACACACACACTAATCTGACAGGGATCAGACGTCAAAGACTGCTTCACACAACACAAGCAAGTTCCTCCCTAGAAAGATCACGATCACACACACACACGCACACAACTCACACACACACACACACACACACACACACAACACACACACACACACACACACACAACACACTCACACACAGAGTCACTCACACACACACACACACACAACACACACACACACACACACACACACACACACACACACACACACACACACACACACATATATTCTGATACAAGGTATCAGGCAGTCAAGATCTACTTCATACAACACAAGGCAGTTTCTCCCTAGGAAGGCTCCCCAACTGGGGCAGGCCAACTTTCTGTGCTGCTCTGATGTTACAGCAGGATGTCATCCTCTTATTTCAAGCAACAACAACAAAACACAAACCAGCCCTGCTGGTACACATGCTCACATACAGATGGAGATCGAGATTCAGATGAAACAGTTAACAGGATGATCATAGTCATGTTTTACCAGGTCATAATCACAGAGTTTTCCAGCATATTGGGGTTGCTTAGGAAAACTATGACTGTTTACCTATGTTTAAAAAGGTTTAAGTCTGTCCCGAGCCTAAGGCTCATCAGGCCAGTGCTTATCCCGGTTTCTGTGGCGTTAAGGACTGAGAGTCATAGACTCCCACCTGGATAGGACGCCAGTCTATCGCAGGGTTAACCCCCAACACAAGGTTGGTACCCCTTTTACACCTGGGTGGGGTGAGAAAAATAGCCTAAAGTGCCTTTTCCAAGCACAACGCCATAGCCGAAAAGCTGGGATCGAACCCGCAACCTTTAGATTACGAGTCCAACGCCCTAACCACTAGACTACAGCGGCGGCTACTGTTACCTATAATATGTCTATAATTATGAGGGAGTGTTTGATGAACGATTACTTCACATATGAACTGATTCAGTGATTGGTTGCTAATGTATGGCTTCTTCATCAACTGATTTGATTAAATGACAGTTGAACACAGACATCTGTACAGTTTGGTCTGTAGCAATTACAGTCAATCACTCCAAACAACTGAACTGATGATCCTTCTCCAGGAGTTGTCTATTTACCTGTAGGGGTCTGTGTCCTGTGTCACTGTCTGTGTCTGTGTCACTTCGTGTCACTGTCTGTGTCCTCTGTGTCACTGTCTGTGTCACTGTCACTGTCTGTGTCACTGTCTGATCGTGTCACTGTTCTGTCTGTGTCACTGTGTCTGTGTCACTGTCTGTCATGTGTCACTGTCTTCTCCTTACACTGCCTGTATGTGTGTTTGTTGCTTGCTTGTCTGTATGTCTGTCTGTTTTACTTGTATGACTGGTTACATACTTGCTTTGGTTGGGATTTACAATGAATCCTGGGAGACTTGAGAAAGTCCCTGGGAAATCTGACAGTCCACACAAGACTAAGGATCTTTTTTTAATTCAAAGACACTGTCTCTGATGTCAGGGAATTCCGGTCAGATTTTAAGAAAATCGTCTTGATATTTTAAGTCCCAATACTGCATGCACAGGAGTGCTACCCCCCCCCCCCTCTCTCTCTCTATCTCTCCCCTCTTCACACACACACCACACACCACACACACACACCACACACACACACACACACACACATCACACACACACACCCCCACCTCTCTCTCCCTCTCTCTCTCTCTCCACTAGCCCTCTCTCACACACACACACGCACGCTCTCTCTCTCTCTCTCCTCTCTCTCTCTCTCTCTCTCTCTCTCTCTCTCTCTCTCTCTCTCTCTCTCTCCTCACTCACTCACTCACTCACTCACTCACTCACTCACTCACTCACTCACTCACTCCTCACTCATCACTCACGTATTTTGGGACTTTCTGTCTAATGTTTATTTCATATGTCTTGGTTGCTCTTACTATTCGCTTCTCTTTTCTTTATAATCAAAATCATTTTAGGGCTTCGATCTCTCTGAAAGTGCATTTATGTCCTATTATGTATAATGTACTTATCCATGTTGTCCTGCATAATTTACTGTTATATCTTTTATCTTGATGTTTTCCCTGAAAAGGCGACTGTGTAAAAAGCACATGATGCTTATTATTATCCGAATAAATTGCTTGCCATTGTTGACTTTGATTCACTCTCATCTACTCTCTCATCTTCTCTCTCCTCCTCTCTCTCTCTCTCTCTCTCTCCTTCTCTCTCTCTCTCTCTTCTCTCTCCATCTCTCTCTCTCTCTCTCCTCTCTCTCTCTCTCTCTCTCTCTCTCTCTCTCTCTCTCTCTAAGCACCAACAGTGAGTGATATGAAACACAGCAGATTCTAAAAGTCATCAGCATCACTATCATAACACTCACTGTTGAAAACTACTTCAATCAATCCTGATGCTTTCAGCCAAGCCAACCACAGAGGCCATACCAAGGCTGAAGTGTGAGCTTGGGTCTGTAGACAGACTTGTGCAGAAACAAAAGCCCTGACGAGAACAACATCCTACAGCCTGTAGACAGACGTGCAGAAACATGACCCCAATAGACAACATCCTACAGTCTGTAGACAGACGTGCAGAAACATGACCCCAATAAGACAACATCCCTACAGTCTGTAGACAGACAGTGCAGAAACAACCCCTAAACAACATCCCTACAGCTGTAGACAGACGTGCAGAAACATGACCCCAATAGACAACATCTCTACAGTCTGTAGACAGACATATCTACAGCTTGGTAATTACAACCACTTTATAATTATGTCGGCAGCAGATCGCCTGATATTTATAACAATTTATAATCATGTCAGCAGCAGAAAGTCTGATAATCATATCCACTCTGATATAATTATGTCAGCAGCTAAAGCCTTTGATAATTATAACCATCCATAAATTATGTCAGCAGCAGGAAGCCTAATAATTATAACCATCCATGAAATTATGTCAGCAGCAGAAAGCCTGATAATTATAACCAGCCATGAAATTATGTCAGCAGCAGAAGCCTGATAATTACAAAAACTTTTAAATCATGTCAGCAGCAGAATTCTGATAATCATATCCACTCTTGTAATCATGTCAGCAGCAGAAAGCCTGATAATATAACAACTTTTAATCATGTCCACAGCAGAAGCCTAAATTATTAACACTCATAATTTGTAAGCAGCAGAAGTCGATAACTATCCCCACTCTGATTATCATGTCAGCAGCAGAAGCCTGATAATTATAACCATTCATGAAATCAAGTCAGCAGCAGAAGGCCTGAAATTATAACCACTCCATGAAATTATGTCAGCAGCAGAAGCCTGATAACTATAGCCATCCATGAAATTATCATGTCAGCAGCAGAAGCCTGATAATTATAACCATCCCATGAAATCATGTCAGCAGCAGAAGCCGATAATATAAACCATAATACCATAGAAATATGTCAGCAGCAGAAGCCTGATAATTATAAAATCCATAAATTATGTCAGCAGCCAAAACTAGTATTAACACCAAGTCAGCAGAAAGACAGATAATTATAACGATCCTGATGTCAGCAGCAGAAAGCCAGATAATTATAATGATCCATTAAATTATGTCAGCAGCAGAAAGCCAGATAATTATAACACCTTATGTCACAGCAGAAAGCGAGATAATTATAACGATCCTTATATAAGCATGGGGGTGGGGGGGGAAGCAGGGGGGCAGGGAGTGTAACAGCCTTTTCAGCTACTGCTGTAAAGAGTAAGTTCACTGTCACTGTCATTATATATATATATTTTACAATAATTTTTGTTATTTTATATCCAGGATAACGGAATAAGGACTGTTATGCTTTTTTACGTCCAGTCCCCGTGTGTATGCAGTTTTGTAAATGTCATCTGTTCCCAATGGCACATGATGGCCTACTCATATGAAAAGCAGAACAGGATTAAACATGTGCGCATGATGTTTTGCGTGCGTTCACTCATGGGGCCTCAGTTTATAGTCTCATCTGAAGCCGAAGACTTGTGGAAAGAGTGGAGTCAGCACTGATGTTAACTCCAGGAGGAAAAATCTCCTTGAACGGAAGCCAAATTGCAAGCGCAATGTCTTGACCACTAGGCTATCCCGTCCCCCCTTATAGAAGCCATGAGCAACAAAGTAGGTGATTATCACCTGCTAAAGCCCAGTTAGCATAACAACCATGTCAGGACTTGTATCAGTATTACTGTTGTTATCATCATATTATTATTATAATCACTATTACCACTATCATGATGACAAGAGCCAATCCAATCTAATCATGTTGTTTATCACCCTGCATTATTATTATTATGATCACTATTACCACTATCACTATGACAAGAGCCAATCCAATCCAATCATGTTGCTTACCATCCTGCATCAATATTATGATCATTACCACCACTATCATGATGAAAGAGCCAATCCAATCCAATCAGTTGTTTACCACCTGCAGTCCACACAGGCCATGTCAGGTTGTCACCTTCTAAAATATATTCTCAGAATAAAAAGTGCAAATATATAAATACAGATATAATGGGATATAAAACCAACTCTACTACCCTTCTTTGTATCGGCGCCCTTGTCAACCATAAGGGTCAACCCAGGGTGTGCACCCCGTTGTGGGAAAAATCACATCAATCACGCAAAAAATGAGAAATAAAAACCAAAACAGATTCCTTTCAATTAAAAACCTTGTTCTTAGCAACCCACTTAACACTTTCGCTCGTATCAGACGGATAAGGCCTGCTTCTCTCAGACAGAAAATGGTGTCTGGTGGAACATCACGAAAAAGCATCTTTAGGGAGTCTGCAGTAAAATGCTTGTGCCTAATACCCTGGACATCTCGACACTCCAGAAGCAGATGCTTGATGGTTACCCAATCAGTTAGTACACAAACATTCAAGAAAATGGTTTGGAATAGTGAACAGCTACTGTATTTAAGGATGCTCTTTGTTCAGACAAAGTTCATGAAAAAAATTAATACTGCTATGGGTTTGATTGATTTTAATATTAATGCTGCATTAGAGATGTTTAATAAATGTATAAAAGAGTGTGCGGAATGTATGACAAAGTGTATGTCGGGTAAATAACCAGAGAAATCAGGTAGCTGGTTTGACAGTAAATGTTTTATCAACAGAAGACCTGTGCGAAGGTTATTGAAAAATGTCAACAACTTGATGCGCAAGTTCGTAATGAATATATATACAAAAGTTAGACGGGAAATATAAATAATATCTGTTGAGAAGAAAAGAGAAACAGTTTAATACTCTGTTGTTAGATAGACTTGTAAATTTCATACATGAACAAAAAGAATTTTGGGATACTATCCATACGCACAGGGCTTCAATTAAAAAGAAATTGCCTAAAAATAGCACAGGTCTTGACGCCTGGTTTCCAACATTTTAAATCATTGCTGGAAAAAGAGAAGTAACAATAAGGTAATTGAGGATACATATGCTGAAAGTAACAAACTTTTTAATCAACCAATATCTAAAGAAGATCAGAAGTACTGTACGCAATAAGAAAACTGAAAGACCGCAAGGCTTCTGGGCCTTGTGGTATTGTCATTGAAGTCTATAAAATAGAATAAAACCAACCAGGTTTTGCGGTTTTTTCACAAAGCTTTTTAATGTTTTGTTTGACAACGGCTTATTTCCAGAAGCATGGACAGAATCAATTGTTACCTCTTTATAAAAAGGGAAATAACAATAATCCTAAGAATTATAGAGGCATTTCTCTCAGCAATATAAGTAGTAAACTGTTCAGCACTAAAAATTAATCATAGAATACAAGAATGGGTAAATGAAAATGATATTACAGGCGACATTTAAGCTGGATTTAAAAAAGGGTACTCAACGATAGATCAGATGTTTACATTGTTAGCCGTAGTGCAGAAACAATTTTCCTATAAATAAAAATTATATGTAGCTTTCATTGATTTCCAGAAAACCTTTGACTCGATAAATAGAAGCTTACTTTGGCCTATTTTATCTAAGAATGGTATAAGTGGTAAATTATATTCATGTATTAAAGCCATGTATAAACATGTCAAATGTAGAGTTAGGTGTGGTTGCTTCTTTGACAGATATGTTATTAATTGCACGAAAGGAGTGAAACAGGGAGACGTATGCAGTCCAGTATTATTTTCTCTTTTTATCAATGAGCTGGCATTAGAAGTATAGATAAAGGAAGACATGGTGCTACTATTCCTTGTGGTGCATTTGAACTGGTTATTCTTTTGCTTGCAGATGACATTATTTTGTTGTCAGAGACTGTTATAGGCCTGCAAGCTCAGTTGAAAAATTTACAGCGTGCTGCAGCTTCCTACAGTTAAAGGTTAACATGAAAAAAAGCAACATTTTTGTTTTAGGAAGGGTGGGTTTTTGAGTGCAGGGAGAGGTGGGTTTATGATAATAATGTAATGCCTGTTGTTAATGCGTATAAGTATTTGGGAGTATTTTTTATCACTCACCTTAGTTTTGTTTCAGCTTGTAAGGATCTGGCTAGCAGAGCAAAAAATGCTTTATTTTGTGTAATGAAAAGACTGTCCACTCTAAACAATCATCCATAAAACTGTTTTGGAAGATATTTGACTCTCAAATACAGCCTGTTGTACAGTATGGTTCCGAGTTGTGGGGATTGAACAAAGCTGTAGTTCTCTGTGAATATGCGAATTTATTTGCTCTGAAAAAGTTCTTGGAAGGTGACATGCACACATCTAATGACCTTCTATATGGTGAAACCAACAGATTTCCAATGTACATTAACTCTGCTGTTCA
>CM060335.1:1239966-1242466 GCA_030674155.1 Stramonita haemastoma
GGTGTGTGATCCATCATATGGTGTTGTGAAGAGTTCTCTGTGTAAAACTGAAGTTCTCTTCAGGGAAAAGCATTCCACCTCAGTGAAGGGACAACATGTCTAAAGTCTTCTCCTTCTTCTTCAGCCTGACTGCTATCAGTGTATTCCTTTTCTAAAACTTTTTTTTTTTATCAGTGTATTCATCACTTTTCTGACAATGTTTTGTCTTCTTCAGCCTGACTGCTATCAGCATATTCCTTACTTTTCTGACAATGTTTTGTCTTCTTCAGCCTGACTGCTATCAGCTGATCAGCAGGTTTTTCTACACAATCTACCTTTAGAAAACTCTGGTTGCCATGCATTCTTTTACACGAGTTAAAAGAGAGGGGAAAATTCCAGATTATCGTCTACATGAGTTAAGTATGAGTAGGGAAAAACCCAGATTATGTTAGTCAGATCGGTGGATTGGTGGTCTAGGTGGTAACGCGCCTTGCCTAGAAAGCAAAAAGTCCGGGGTCGGAGTGTGCGGTGGTTCGTACCCCGTTTGGGCCCTAAACTTTTCCCCCATCCATTAGACCCTGAGTGATGGTCTGGGCGCTAGTCTTTCGGATGAGACAATAAACCGAGATCCTGTGTGTTACACATCACTATTTAGTGCATACAAAAGAACCCACAGCAACAAGGGGGTTGACCCTGGCAAAATTCTGTAGAAAAAGCCACTCTGATAGGGAAACAAATAGTTGCATGCAGGAAAAAGAAAAAAAATGGGTAGGCGCTGCACTTGTGGCAACGTGCTCTCCCCGGGGAGAGCAGCCCAAATTTCATGCAGAGAAATCTGCTGTGACATAAAGTGGTACAAAATACAAATACAAAAATACTCCTAGACCCCCACTGCCTCCCTTGACACAGTGTGGGGATAGCTGATGACAGACAGGTCTGCCACACTCACCTTGGGGCACACACACACACTGACAGGACTTTTCCCACATCCCACACAACACACCCTGCAGGATGAAGAACTGAACAGTGGACCCAGCATCCTCCCAGCTTACCTTTACATCTAACTCTGCCAGTTTGAGGTCAGCAGCTGAACAGTTACCAATAATCAAACACACACACACACACACACACACACACACACACACACACACACACACACACACACAACACACACACACACACACACACACAGAGTACACATTCACAAACACACAGTACACACTCACATCCCCATCCCCCCCCCCCCCCCCCCCAACACACACACACACACACAGACAACCCCTCCCCTCCACGCGCCCCCCTCCCCCCCCCCACACACACACAAACACACATACAGACATGCACAAATACAAACAGACACAGACAGACACACACACACACAAACACACACACACACACCACTTGAGAACAATGTCCAGTTTCAGTTTTCAGTTTTCCCCATCCAGAGATGCCCCATGTGCAGAACATTCCATACACTCCACACCTTGAAGTGATTTGGTTACAGATAAATATTCCTTAGAGAAAGAACACAGGGGTGGGTATATCAATAATCAAGGCAGAGAATTGTTGGCTGCAAACGCACAACTCTAGCTTTTCGAACTGCAGCGGTCTATCAAGGATGCAACACTGTAAAGTAATCACAGATTTCTCGCTCTGTCAGTACAAAACTCATATTTCTCAGAGCAAAATCATAACCATTGCTTTCATTACTTTACATAAAAAATGTGGCTGTCTGCATTTATCAAGAAAATAACGTTGACAATGAAGGAGGTGAGGTGCAGTTGATGTCACACTGATCACTGACCGGCAGTGCATGCTGGGCACATCATCTCTTTCTGTCACCTAGGTCAGCAATGCTGACATGGCACATCAGCTCTTTCTGTCATCTAAGTCAGCAGTGCTGACATCTCTTTCTGTCACCTAGGTCAGCAGTGCTGACATCATCTCTTTCTGTCACCTAGGTCAGCCACGCCTCTCTTGTCTCCCGGACCCCATTCTTGGAATCAGATGCTGTGGATTTCACCACCTGAGCTGAACAGACTCTGATCTGGAGGCAGAAGTTACTGAAGGTCATCAATTCTACGATTCAGCTGCAGACCGTCTTTCTTCACTGCATCCTGTTGTTTTATTGGGATGATACCCATGGTGTTAACTCCATACTAACCTGCCTCTCTAGAAATAGTCGGAACCTGACTGCATCATTTCAGAACCAACCAGACAAAGCTATATCATAACAGAGAGAAAAAACTAACACTGAACTCAGTGAAAGAAGAGAAAACAATGTCCAGTGCCATCCCCCATGAGCAGATCTGCTTTCCTTCCTACGTTATTAAAGTTATACCCTGTTAACCAACTCTATGACATCCTGCTATATTATTAAAGTTATACCCTGTTAACCAACTCTATGACATCCTGCTATATTATTAAAGTTATACCCTGTTAACCAACTCTATGACATCCTGCTATATTATTAAAGTTATACCCTGCTAACCAACTCTATGACATCCTGCTATATTATTAA
>CM060335.1:1244966-1254966 GCA_030674155.1 Stramonita haemastoma
GAAAATCTACATAATATTTGTTTTCATTTTTCTAAGCACTTCTAACGTGTATCATTTTACTATTTCTTTTGCTTTTTCTATAAATTTAAAGAATGCAGTGTGACCACAATATACGGCCGGTACCATACTGCGATTTTTGCTATGCTGTGTGCATTGTGAAAGCATTCAGTATGACCACAATATCCTATGATTTTGGCTGTGAGTGTTTGCATTGAGAAAATATTCAGTAAAACTCATGTCCCCCTGGTCAAATCCAGTCTACTGTTAAAAACACTGAGACCAGCATCAGAGATGTTCAGACCTGGATGACTGTTGATAAGTGAAAACTCAATGATGATCAAACTGAAGCTCTTCTGATTCAGTCAAACATGGTACATATCCACAAACTACAAATAACTTCTGTTCAGGCTGGAATTTTAAGCATATTATTAGCATTTTTTTTATTTCTAATAACAGGTCTCTGGGGAAAAGGTGTCACATATTTTGCACTCCACCTATACAGAAATTTACTGTAACAGTTCATTCACAAATATCTGACAACAGAATCAGCCAAAATCTTTGCTTGTACTTTTGTTTTGTCAAACTGGACTACTGTCATATTTCTCTTCTTGGTAACTGTTCACAGTCTATATCCCATCTAACAGTGAAAAGTTGAAAGTTGTGCTGCCAGAGTTGTTCTCAGCGCAAAAAGACACTACACTTTCAGCCACTCAAAGACAGCTACATGATGGTTGAGCTCTTCCACGGGTTTTTCCCTGCCTAGAATAATGCAGCACTAACTTCTCACTATCTGCATTCCCTCTAGAAATCTCCCCCCACCTCCTGACTCCCATCTTCTATCAGTTCCAAGAGTCACAACATCAACTTAAGCTTCTCCCGCAGTGCACCTCAAGTCTGGAACTCTCTCCCTTCGAAAATCCGCCATATGGAATCTCTATCCAATTTGAAAAGGGCACTTAAAAATATAGATCTTTTTCATCAGCACAACTGACATTTTCAACCGCTTTTATCACTTCACTTTTCTTTTCTTTTCTCTCACCCTGTAACTTTGACAGCTCTTCTGTGAAACTTTTTTTTTAATCAAAATTTTGTTTCTTTTAGTATCCATACAGTTCTAACATTTTGTTATAATTGGCATGATCATATGTTGATTTAAATGCGATAAGACATGTAAGCAATGCAATGTGATGTTATGTGATAACGCAATGTCAGTGGAATCTTACATAATGCTTTTACCTAGAAGTGGCCAGAAGCACTATTTCCATAGTTGGGCCCAAAGAAGTAATGACAGTACAACAGGGGAAAAACAATAAACATAATCACAAAAATGGCAAGAAAACAAACAAACCAACAGTCAAAACCACATTTAATTGCACAGGCAATCAGTAACTCACACGATCACTTACTCAGGCTAACAGCATTTCATGCACTAAGGCAGGCACACCTATGAGCACATGTTAAAGTTAAAGTCTGTCCCAAGCCTAAGGCTCATCAGGCCGGTGCTTATCCCGGTTTCTGTGGCGTTAAGCGACTGATAAACTCCCCCCTGGATAGTACGCCAGTCTATCGCAGGGTTAATCCCCAATGCAAGGTTGGTACCCCTTTTACATCTGGGTGGGGAGAGAAAATAGCCGTAAAGTGACTTTTCCAAGGGCACAACGCCATAGCCGATTGCTGGGATCGAACCCGCAACCTTTAGATTATGAATCCAACGCCCTAACCACTAGACTACAGCGGCGGCTGTAAGCCCATGTGCATGCAAACAAATCAGCATGAATGCTACACACATACACACACACACACCATACATCATACACTTACGTGAACATATAGTATATATAACACATACCCAAGAGCAAGCGCTCTCTCTCTCCTCTCTCTCTCCTCTCTCTCCTCTCTCTCTCCTCTCTCTCTCTCTCTTCTTCTCTCTCTCTCTAATTTTTGACTTTTCACTCTCTTACAGAAAGCCTTTAACTGAACACACACACACACACACACACACACACACACACACACACACACACACACACACACACATACACACCACAACACACACACACACACACCACACACACACACACACACACACACACACACGCACGTGCACGCGCGTGCCCACACATACACATAACACACACACACGAGTAAAAATCCTAGTAACTGGCAGACATAGCTAGCTATGTATGAAGAAAGGAATAGGTCAGTTTGAAGAGTTCTGAAGGCTGAGACTGAAACAGAATGATAAAAGGGAGATCTAATTCTACATAAAATCATTCCAAAGAGAGGGACTGTACGAGAGAAACTTGTACATGAGCCACAGGATATACAATGCTGAGTTGGAACGTGGAGTCTGGTTGTATCAGAGAAAGAGGAAAAACAGCACTCTGGTACATAAAGCTGAAGAAGATCAGACAGACAGGAGAGACACTCCAGAAAAAGACATTTGACAGTGATAAGTTGGGATATACTGAGTTAAAGATAAAGTCAGGACCATTGTTTGAACACTGTGAGTGACTCAATGATTTTAAGACACACACAGAAGAAGAAAACTGCAACAAACATGCCTGGAAAGAACACAGGGACAGCCTACGGCCTTTCTTTCTTTGGACAGAAAATGATGAATGGAACCAAATCATCAGAATGATTCTACACAGCAGATCTAACAATTACCCATGTTTTAAAAAATTTTCTCTCAATGTCCACCTTCAAGATGATGGAAAGATGTATGAGTCTTCTTGAAACTTTCCTCAACAAGCCCACAGCTAAATATCAGCCATGAAACATTGCTTAAATAGGCATCAAGTGACTCCTATAAGACATTGCTGCACTCTGAAAATATCTGGTTTATCAAACAGCCAGATTTGTGGCACAGATAAGATCTGTGGTCTGACTGACATAATATATATCAATGATCATTGCTGTGATGATTTGTGCACTGGTATGTGACTATGCTGCTGTGTGTGTGTGTGTGTGTGTGTGTGTGTGTGTGTGTGTGTGTGTGTGTGTGTGTGTGTGTGTGTGTGTGTGTGTGTGTGTGTGTGTGTGTGTGTGAGAGAGAGAGTTCAAATTCATTTAACATCTTTTCACAAGTTGTGATATTAAACAGGGGAAGGGGCAAAGGGGAGGGGAGGGGGGGTGAGCGTCAGGGGAAGGGGGTGTAGTTGGCAATGTGTAGGATAACCTATTTCAGGGGGTCAATACTTGCTAAGTGGTTTAAAAAAACACACCTTTTTGTAACTTATTGGACTACAATAAACAGAAAGGAAAATGCAGTTCTAACAAAATCAGTAATTCTAAGTGTGTGTGTGTGTGTGTGTGTGTGTGTGTGTGTGTGTGTGTGTGTGTGTGTGTGTGTGTGTGTGTTATTTTTAGTTATTTTTTATATTGAGGATAATGGAATAAGCATTTATATGCTATTTTACATCCAGTCCCCGTGTGTATGCAGTTTTTTGTAATTTATGTCATCTGTTCCCACCAGCACACGATGGCCTACTCTTACGAAAAGCAGAACAGGATTTAACGTGTGCGCAAGATGTTCTGCGTGTGTGTGTGTGTGTGGTGTGTGTGTGTGTGTGTGTGTGTGTGTGTGTGAGTGCGTGCGTGCGTGCGTGCGTGTGTCATTGAGTGTGTGTGTGTGTGTGTGTGTGTGTGTGTGTTGTGTGTGTGTGTTGTTGTGTTGTGTTTGTGTGAGTGTGTAAGAGTGTGAGTGTGAGGGGGGGGGGGTATTTTTTAAGACTGAATTTTATTACTTTCTGTGATAACTGTTTCTGCTCATTATTTTTATGTACATGTATAATGCTTGAGACCACATGAATTCCTTTTTGATAAAGTGCTAGTATTGGTGTTGGTATAGGTATTGCCTTGTAATGTGTGTGGGGTAATGGTTGCATACTGTGCCGTGTTATTCCTCTGTGATAAATGTTTTTCCTATTTACTTTCTTATGCAGGGCTTGTAACCCACATGAATTTCTATTTGTGAGAAAATTAAAATGTTTGAATTCAATACTGACAGAGGTCAGACAGGATCTATGGACTGGATGGACTGCAGACTTCACTCAGTGCAGTGTTGCTGGGCACTGCCCTGAAATGTTCAGGTGTGTGCCTTGGGCAAGTTGAAGCTGGTGGAGCCCATCTCTCTCCTAGAGGTCTGCTGTGCATGCTGCACATGTTCATGTCATGCAGTCCACCACCCATAGCTCACTGACTACTTTCCCACAAAAAAAAATGCATGTTTTTCAATATTCACATCTGTCACATATCATTCCCAGTTAGTTGGGTGTTATTTTTTCCTCCACTGAACCCCCCTCTCCTCTTCCAAAGCTTTTTATTTTCTTTTTGCAGCTTATTTGTGCAAGAGCCCTGCTGTATTGCAACAATGCACCCAATACCTTGTCACTTCCTTAATACAAATACAAATACACACACAAGCACACACACACACACACAACACACACACACACACACACACACACATACATGCACGCACACACACACACATACATGCACGCACATACACACACACACACACACACACACACATACACATGTACACACACACATACACACATGTACACACACACATGTACACACACACACACACACACACACACACAACACACACACACACACAATCATCCAAGGTGCAGTTTATAGGACACTACTTTGCCTTCTGTAGATTATCAATGAAAAATCATTTCAGAAATGATTTAATTTACAGCCTGTTTAATATTTGGAGAGCAAAATGGTTTGATGCTGCTGTCAAACTGATTAAAAGAAGCTTGCTACTTTTTCTTTTTCAGACTAGTTACTTACTGTCTTTAATATTTTTAATCTGAAATAACACACACACACACACACACACACACACACACACACACACACACACACACACACACACACACACACACACACGCGCGCGCACAGAGGAGTAAGAGTGCTGTGCATTGCACTCGAGATCTGCTGACCTGGGTTTGAATCTCATGTAAGAGGATTTCTTCTCTGGAGTTAAGATCAGTGCCGACTCCACTCCCCCCTAAAGTCCTTCCGACGAGACTAAAACCAAGGTCACTTGTGCAAATGCATGCAGAACATCTTGCAGACACATTAAAACCAGTTCCGCATTTCAGAAGAGTACGCCATAGTGTGCCAGTGGGAACGGATAACAAAATTTACAAAAGTGAGTACACACAGGGACTGGATGTAAAAAAGCACATGAGTGCTTATTCCATTATCCTCAAAATAAAAGAATAAAAGAAGAATAAAAATAAACACTCACACATGCACACACCATAATGAAAGACTCTAACACTAAGAATAGAACATACAGCTCTAACAGTAATAATTTGCATAAAAGTTGTGTAAATCCATGAATGATTCATTGTATGTATGATTTAACAATATCTATTCATATACATTTATTTTTTTAATCGTTTATTTATTTATTTCATTTTATTTGTTCATTAGGCCTATGGAAAACAAATCCTGAATCTTGCATGAAATATCTAACGTATACAGCAGCACCAAAACATCAATTGCTCCTTTAACGTCAGACAGGGTCTCTGTAAATGTTAATATGAAATGAAAAATATGACCTATTTAGGTCATAGCTGACCCAACCATAGTAGACAGGATAACACTGATAAAAAAAAAGCATCAACAGCAATGTATGAAGAGATGGAACACCCCAAAGCAACAGAAAACAATAAGAGGAAAACAAAAACAGAAGAAAACAACACAGAAAAAAAATCTAGAGCAAAGTAACATGAGAGGAAAAAAATTGCAGAAAAAAAAACAACAGATGAAAAATAACAAGAAAAACACAGAGTTGTGCTTGCAAAGTCTGGGCCAGCTATGGGGGGAGTTTTCACTCCTTGGGTGCTAAGCAGAGATTCTGTCAGTCCACAAATCTACACCTTTTCAGCCACACTTCCACATCTTTCACACCAAGTGACCAACTAACTTCTCAATCTCCCTGTGTTTTCCCTCTCCTCTCCCACAGCCATTTCAGTTCTCTGTCACAAATCTGGTCCTGGGCTCCTTCTCCCAAACATCTCTCTGAGCTGATCCTGTCAAACAAACAAAAACAAAATATTCTTTCTGGCTCTGACCTCTGCTGTGGTTCTGAACATGTCTGTCGTTGAATGAATTCTCCATTAACTTCTTTAGCAGATTTTGGAGCACTGAGTTGATTTTTTTTTCAGGCAGTGTGCTGTTAACTAGTTGGCCCTGGAATCAGACTGTTTCCTATCCAGATACAACACAAACCCCAAGAAGCAAACATGAGCAGTTATTTTTCCACATGTGTGCATGTATTTGTAAATAAAATTGAGTACAACAGTTGTACAAAAGTTGCCCTGGAAAATGATAAAAATACCCCCCCCCCCCCAATGTGAATCCCCAGGCACTGCTGGCATTTAAGCCCATGACTTCAGGACTGCAGGTCTGACACTACCACTGAGCTCAAGGATATTTCTGATCAGATCAAAAATATAATTATATACTGGACAACACCTATCAAACTATGGATAACAAAATGACATTGGAGATGATGCCTTTTGTCAATGATTTACTTGAAAATGGCAATGATTATGACAGTTATCATGATGTACAAATCTAGCTGGATGTCACACAGCAAGACAGGCATTTTAGAGGACAGAGAAAAGTGCAAGTTAGCTTGCTGAATTAGCCACGAGTACAAGTGTCCTCATGATAGTGACCCTGAGTCGATGGAGTTAAAGCAATAGAAAAAGTAACTCAAGACCTGGGGTAGTAGGAAATAGGGGGACGAGTCCTGTATGTGGTGTGTGTATGGTGAGAGGAAGGGTAAACAGGACCTGAAACCTGGTCAGAGTAGAATGTGTCACTGGATTTGATCCCACTCAAATTAGGCATATTAAAAAAATTATTATCTTAAGTCACTATCAACATTTTAAAAATCCAAATTGACCTCCATCATTTTCCATTAAAACACTTATTTTCTAACCCACATAGTTTCCATAACTGAGGTTTTTTTGTCAATCCTATAGACCCCTGATACAGATATGAGAAGAAGTATAAATGTCTGCAACCCCATGACATTTGTCCCAAACCTTGAAACGTAGTACAACTTTTGAGATCGTGCTGCGATCTTGGAAGGGATGGGAACATTAAATCTAAACGTTACATTGGCTTGCGTTATCTAATCCGTTTTCTTCATCACAAAACGATTATCTCATGCAAAGATCTAAATCCTTTTATTGCCAAGAAAAGCCGAAAAACGTGTTCTATCAAAGCCACAACGAAGTTGGAATAACAAGTCAGAACTTACCTCCAAAACCACAAAATTGCCGAGCATGCTCAGCCTTTTACATAATGCCCCGTTTTGCACATCTAACCACACAAGCTATGCAAAGTAAAATAGGTAGATGCATATTGTAAAGATCGATCAAATTAATTTCTTTTATCTTTCAACAATCACCGGAAATTGTCCTTCAGCCATTTAATGCTTGTACACGTGCTATTTTTATTTTTTGTGTGTCTTTTTACTAGTGGTGATCTGAAACAACCCGCACACACACACGCACAGAGGAGGAGGGGGGGGGGGGGGGGGGGAGGTCTTTTTTTTGTTGTTGCTGCAGAGTTTGTTTGTTTGGACTTTTTGAGGGGTAAGGAGGAGGGAGCATTAGTGAAACTTTTTCTTCAGGGAAATTATTAGGCACACACAATGACCCCTCTTTTGATTAGTGCTCGCTTTCTCCCAGCCAAGGTTAAGCAGCATCAAGCCTGGTTGCCAGTTGGATGGGCGACAGTTTGTGGGCCTTGGTACAGTACAGTTCCCCCGGTTCACCCAGCTGTAAATAGGTACTTGCACTCTTTAGGGTCAGGAAACGTAAAGCAGCCAGAGAGAGGAGATGGGCGCCGCCCTCAACATGCTGGCCCCTAGAGAAGCTGAGGTCTCTGACTCCTCGCTTCCCTACCACTACACAGGTTGTGGGACACCTTTACTCAGCCCAAAATTAAGGAAAATTGATCATGAAAAAAGCCCTACCTCAACTAACAAATAAAAGATGGGGGGAGGGGGGGAATCCATCACCATAAAAAAAAGGAAACCATAAAAACGGAGAATAATTGATAAGCACATTGAACACCTAGAAATATTACACCATTCAAACACAGGCAAAGAAATGGGCACACAGAAAACAGAAATAACTAGTGAAAAAGAAAGCCGGTAAGGAAGAGCTATTAAAATAGCAAATGGGGAGGGGGGGGGGGGGGGGCAGGAGAATGAATAAATAAATGATACTTCAGTTAATGAAATGTCTGTAACACCTATGGTCATGGATGAAAATTTCTTTGTCTTACAATGTTTCTTGTATATAATATATATATATTGTAACAATCAATACAAATTGAAAAATAAATAAAACATCAGGTACAAAAAAAAACCTTAAAACTAGTTTATATCAAAGTAGTACACTGTGACATTATAGTGGACACACACACACACACACACAGAGTCACACACACAGAGTCACACACACTCCTTCCAGTGTGCACGCTGAATATCTTGTGCACACGTTAAATCCTGTTCCGCTTTTCGTAAGAGTAGGCCATTGTGCGCCAGTGGGAACAGATGACAAGATTTTCAAAGCTGTACACACATGGGGACTGGATGTAAAAAAGCACATGAGTACTTATTCTTTTATATTCATCGATATAAAAGAATAAATAAATAAATAAAACAGAGAGGTGTAAATAAAAATATTGCTAGGCCTATTAGTCCAAGCAGGTCCCTTTTTGAAAGTCCCCCTACCCCTCCTTTCCTTTCCATCATTGCCTCTCAAGCTTTCCTTCACCACGCTCGCTAGGGGAGCATGTCTACATTCTCTCAAGTCAAATTACATTATGCGCGAAGGTGAACTAGTGATCTACGACCTCAGGTAATCGACGACCTCAAACACTCGCCTGTTTGCAAAAGGGAGGCGCCAGGGAGACAAGAGTGCTTATCCCATTATCCTCGCTATAATAGAATGGAATAAAAAATATATAAATAAAAATATAAATACAGGCAGCAAAAAAAAGAGGCAAATAGAGGAGAGCTGAGGGAACATAGCCTAGCCTAGAGCTACCCCCTCGCCAGCATTGACCCATATACAGGACAGGCTAGGCATTGGCTGGTAGAATCCCATCTTGGTAGGCTATTGACAATGACGAGAGAGAGAGAGAGAGAGAGAGAGAGAGAGATTCAACCAATTGAAAGGCTTGTACTGTAATGCATTGGGCTTCCTCACTTCCTTCCTGTGTTGCGTATGGCGATGCCCATTGGAGGCCATTATTTACAAACCTTATTGTTTAGTTTCTGCTTGGTGTAGCCTACAGGTACGTCAATGTATCATTCTTTTCATCATGTCAACCTATCAGTCTTTTCCTTATGTCAATGTACTGATCAGTCTTTTCCTCATGTCAACCTATCATCATGTCAATGTATCACTATCAGTCTTTTCATTACATCTTACCTCAGTTCATTCATTAGTCCTTTTCATTAGGTTAAGTTACCAGTCTAATCACGCGGTGTGTGCGCCAGAACAATATGATTTTATCCTCTGCTTCATACATGAAAACACCCCTGCTGTCAGTACTGATGACAGTGACTTTTGGAAGTGATTGATTTCTGAGTTTGTCTTGAAACTGTCTCCACACAGATCTGTCTGTCAGTGAAGCAACAACATGTTTCACAACACCAGCATCCTCCCTACTGGTCTGCTCAGAGAGAGAGAGAGAGAGAGAGACAAGGCAAGGCAAGGCAAGGCAAGGCAAGGCAAAGTCTTTTATTCGAGGATAATAGATAAGCACTCCTGTGCTTTTTTACATCCAGTCCCCGCCCTTTTCAGGGATACATCAAGTTGAAAATATACTAAACAATAAGACTTTACGCAGTACCAAACAACACATAAGAATAAAGGACACTATATATGATAAGGTAATAAAATGCACTCTTTCAGAAGACAAAAATCAGAAGTAA
>CM060335.1:1259966-1262466 GCA_030674155.1 Stramonita haemastoma
TTTGATTTGTTTTTACAAGATATAGCGCTATATAAATTCCATGTATTATTATTATTATTATTATTATTATTATTATTATTGTTTATTCCTAGTTGCTGCAGAGTAAACAACACCTATGCCTACACACACACGCACGCATGCACGCACACACACGAACGCATGCACACACACACACACACGCACGCACGCACACACACACACATGCGCGCATGACACACATGCATACGCGCTCACACACGCGCAAACATGCGCGCGCACACACACGCGCGCCACACACACACACACTCACACACAACACACACACACACACACACACACACACACACACACACACACACACACACACACACACACTCAAATTAAATATCAATTTGCAAGAAGAAAAAAATATTCTTGCAACATTTTTTTACATTAAAAAAGCCTACGATCAAGTATGGCATGCCAAATTACTGTATAAACTGAAACATATAGGACTGTCGAGACACATTTACTGCTATATAAAAAGTTTCTTGAGTGAAAGGAGCATGCAAGTACGGGTAGGGAATACATATTCAAATTTTAGACCTCTACAGATGGGTCTACCTCAAGGCTCAGTGATAGCACCGATTTTGTTCAATATCTTATTGTATGATCTACCTAATCATATTTCTAACACAGTAACCATTGCTCAATATGCAGATGACATCTGTATGTGGATGAATGTAACGATGAAACGAACAACCCCCAAGAGGGCTTTAAATCACTTAAGAAAGGTATATCAAACAGAAATTGACAAAGTAAATTGGTATATTTCAGAAAATGGGCTTACAATGTCCCCAGAAAAAACACATATGGTACTTTTTAATAACGGTAGTAATCCCAATGATCTTCCATCATTTAGATTAGAAAATAACGTCATTCAATATGAGCAATCTGTGAAATTCCTTGGTGTTATCATTACTTCCAAACTTAGCTGGAATTCACACATAGAATATATAATTAATAAAGCCAGAAAAAGCATTAACCTTTTGAAAATCATCAATAAGCAAAAGTGGGGTCAAGACCCTTTGATACTGAAGCACTTAGCAACATCACTTGTTCGTTCTAAGTTAACCTACGGTCAAGAAGTGTTTTTCAGTGCTCCTAACTACCTAAAAAGAAAGCTACAAAGTTTAGATTGCAAGGCATATCGCCTTGCGCTTGGTGTTCCCTTCCATGCATCATCTTTTGGTACATATAAAGAAGTAGATGTTCTTCCTTTAGAAGAATACAGACGACTAGCATGCGCAAAATATATTGTCAGAAGCTCTTCATGCAGCAATTTTGTTGCAAAAGAGGTTAAAATGAAATCCATGTCGATTTTCCCAAAACAGCAAGAGGCATATTTTCCTTATCTACAATTAGGTCATATTCGAAAGAATTACTGGACAAAACAGGAATCATCCCAGAGAATGTTGATGTCGAACAAAAAACCACACCCTGTCCAAAGTGGGAGCAAAACAGAGCACACTTTGACATTGAGCATACACCTTACAGGAAAGACGATAATCCACATATTGTAATCAGTTCCGTCAGATCGCACATTGAAAACACATACCCAAATCATCTAAAAATCTATACAGATGGATCACTTCTTAGCAATCATCAAGCAGGTGCAGCCTTTGTCGTCCCTGAATTTAAAACTGAAAAATCTTACTACCTTGGAAAAAATCGATCTGTTTACACAGCCGAACTAATGGCAATTTTAATGGCTTTAAACTATATCAATGAACTACCTTTTCTTGTCAACCAAATCTTATTTTGCGTAGATTCAAAATCAGCCCTACACTCACTTAGATCTGCTTCAGTAAAACCGCATTGTAATATTGTGACAGAAATTCATCATTTAATACATTGTCTCATTTTAAGAGGAACAGATGTGAGTTTCTGTTGGGTTCCGTCTCATCTTGGCTTTTCTTGCAATGAATGGGCAGATCGCGCTGCTAAAAGGGGTGCAAAACAAGAGAACGGACCTATAATTTTAATACATCCACTCTCAATTTCTGAGACTTACAATCTATTGGAAAAAGAATCCAAGAATGAAATGAAATTATTAGTTAAAGATTTTGGTAGCATTTCTAAACATCATATTGTAAAGGCTTATAACTTTAAAAATATAGTTTCGAATTTTCCACATTATAGTGTAGCGAAGCTCAGACAAGTAATCTCGCTACTTTACAGACTAAAGCTAGATCTAAATGCATTTAAAACAAAATTTGTGACAGGCGTTACGTGCTGTTGTGGTGAAAACATTTCAATTTTTCATTTGATTTTTGAATGTAACGTTTTAAAAACCTATTTGCCCAATATTCCCGATTGTTCATTAGAAAGTGTTTTCAGTAATTTTTCATTAATGTTCAGAATTTGTGAACGTTTGCTTCAAAGTCCAGTTGCCCGTTTAGTTTAGTTTGAACTTTAGTTTTTTCTTGTTTTAATAACATTTTAATTTTACCGATGATAATTATTGCCTGTTAAAACACAC
>CM060335.1:1269966-1329966 GCA_030674155.1 Stramonita haemastoma
AAAGCACAAGAGTGCTTATTCCATTATCCTAGATATAAAATTTTTTTTAAAAAGATTTTACTATGCATTCTGTACACTAACAGTTGTATCTTACATACCTGGCCTGAATTTAGCCATTATATGAGAGAGAGAGAGAGAGAGAGAGAGAGAGAGAGGAGAGAGAGAGAGAGAGAGAGAGAGAGAGAGAGAGAGAGAGAGAGAGAGAGAGAGATCGGACCTGCGGGAGTTGGGGTTTCGGGGTCGCTTGCCGCTTTTCTTACAGAGGTTTCTGGCCAAGAGACAGTTCCAGGTGAGGGTGGGCTCCACGCTCTGGGAGATCTTTGAGCAGGAGATGGGGGTTCCTCAGGGGAGCATCCTTTCCCCGGCTCTCTTCAGCGTCAAGATCAACAACATCGTCAGGTCGGTCCATTAGGGGGTGGAATGTTTCCCTGTTTGTGGACGACTCTGCTTTGTACGCTAACGGGCAGTATGTTTGCGGAGTTCAAGGCAGATACAACTCTGTGTGAATAAGGTTCAGGAATGGGCGGAGGACAGTGGGTTCAAGTTTTCGGTTACCAAAACGAAGTGCATTTACTTCACGAACAAGTCCAGAGAGCACTTCCCGGACCCCGTC
This sequence comes from Stramonita haemastoma, assembly GCA_030674155.1. NCBI lineage: Eukaryota > Metazoa > Mollusca > Gastropoda > Neogastropoda > Muricidae > Stramonita > Stramonita haemastoma. Next base: position 1,270,580 of record CM060335.1, read on the forward strand.
ATCCGCTTGAAAATCCACCATCCCTGCAGTGGCGGAGGCCCAAATTCTTGGGGATTATGTTCGACAGAGACTGAATTTCAGAAGTCATATCCAACACCTGAGACGTCCTGTCAGAAGCCCTGAACCTCCTGCGGGTTATCGCCCATACTGATTGGGGAGCGGACAGGAGAACACTGCTGCACGTCTACAGGGGCTGGTGCGCTCCAAGCTGGACTACGGGATGTCAGGTCTACGGCTTGGTGAGGCCTTCCTACCTGAAAGCTCTGGACCCTATCCACCACCAGGGGCTCCGATCTGTCTCGGAGCGTTCGAACGACGCCGGTGTACAGTCTGTACGCGGAAAGCGGGAGAACGCTCTCTGGCAAACCGCCGTCTGAAACAGACACTCAGTCAGTTATTAGATGAAGCTCATTATTCGGAGGAGAGGAGGGAGGAAGAAGGAGAGAGAGAGAGACTCAGATAGACTCAGACTCAAATATTTATGTCATAAGTTCAGCTCTACGATTTTGCACTTAATCATGCAATTCCAGCGGATACAGATTGCTGGATTCTGAAAGGAAACTACAAAAGTAAACATGATTGTGCACATCGCATACAAAATATGAATAAAATGTTTTTTGTGTACAATTAAGATATCATGATGCTTATGCATGTCTCGCTCAAATTTTTGGCACACTCATAGTTGATCTTGTAGCTATGCAAACCCGCCCCCCCCCCCCACATGTGCACGCCATGCCAGTTCGTGCGCGTGCTCATAACAGCAACGCACACACACTGCACGTACGCACACACGCACTCACACGCACGCCGCACTCACCCGCACGCACGCACGCACTCACACGCACGCACGCACGCACGCACGCACGCACGCACGCACACACACACACACACACACACACACACACACACAGGATTCTGGCCTTTGGCCCTCTTCCAACATGATTGATGGTTTTTCAGGAAGTCAGGAATTTCTTTTAGTTAGCTAGTATCTTTAACACCTCTCTCTTATTCACAGCATGGTAAATAAACTGAGCCAGGTTTTGCATGAACAGTGAGTCACAGTTGGTCATTATATCACAAAATAAGCTTTCATCTAGTTGATTATCCCCTAAATATTTGTTCCTTAGTTCTTTGTAATTATGACATGTACAAATCAAATGGATTTCATTTCTATTTCATTTTGACAGAAACTACACAGCAAAACTGAAGGATCATCCTGTGCATAACGAAAGAGAGAGAGAGAGAGAGAGAGAGAGAGGAGAGAGAGAGAGAGAGAGTGAGAGAGAGAGGAGAGAGAGAGAGAGAGAGATTTTCATTTTTGGTATCTGCAAAATATTTTTTATCAATTATGAAATTGATTAAAAAAAAAATTGACTGTAAAAACACATTTTACTGCCAGTACAACCATTGAATTATGACTATGTAGGCCTACCACCATTGAAGCCTACTGAAAGCCTTGTCGAGCTCCGCCGGCCGAGCATTAGGCCTAGGCAAGCGCACTGTCAGTCATCAGTACAGCTAGGCCCTATAGGCCAGAAGCAGGCCAGCTATAGCAACGATCAGTCTCAGAGTGTGAAATATCGTTTATTAGTGTGTGTGTTTATTGATTTTCGGCATCTTCCGACACCTACTTTTGCTAATTTTTTAGATCTTGTTTGCGATATATTTATCTACCCATTGACAAGTTTGAAAACTATTGCAATTAGTTCTTTGCGAAAGTCAAGGATTGACGAACTATAGCCAAGATGCTCAGGCCTTACTAGGCCTAGAGCACGCGCTAACCGCCCCGAAGCCCGTCATCTATCCCAGCGTAGCCTATACAGTCTCTGATATAGGCCTAGTAGTACCTATAGTGGCCATTAGGACTACCACCACACACATAGCAGACTCCAACTCTACACCAACCCTCCCTCCTAAAAGGAATAATAATAATAATAATAATCATAATAATATAATCAATAATAATAAAAATGGAGGCTTATATAGCGCGAATTTCCCCCAAAAATGGGCTCACCCGCTGTACAATCAAATCAGTTTAATAGGTTACATACGAACATGAAAAATTTGACTTGCACAAAAAAAAAACATAATGAAAAATGCATGCACATACAATACACAGCACATTACATGGCCAGACAGTAGAAGTAAAATAAAAGCAATATCATCAAAAATGTGCAGTGCATTACGATGCACACACACACACACACACACACACCACACAACACACACACAACCACAACGGGCGGCAATAAAACAACACGGGAAAAAAACGGCACATTCACTGATTTACCCTACATGTACTCACATTAAAAAAAAAAAAAAAAGTAAAATAGAAATGAAGAACCTTATCATATCCCAAAACAGAAAAAGATCAGCACTAGAGTCAGAGATGAGTCAATAAAATGGGAAATCAATATGGATCAGTGGTCAGGGACGAGAATCGGATAAAAAGATGTGTTTTGAGCAACCTTTTAATTAAAGGAGGAAGTAGAGTCAGTGTGTCTTATTTCAGAGGGGAGTGCGTTCCGGAGTGGGACCTACATGAGAGAATGAGGGCTCGCCATGCTGTTTTTTAAATTTTATTTATTTATTTATTTTTTTACTTTGGGAACTCTCAAGATTTTAGTGTCAGAGGATGAGCGAGTGGTCTGTTTGGGTGGTACACAGAAAGAGTATCGAGAAAAAAAAGAAAAAGAAAACGCCGTTGTTGCTCAAGCCGCCTAGAAATCAACCAAGCATTCATAATGAAACCGTGCAATGCATGCTGTGCACGTGCTAAAGGTCAGGTCAGGTCACGGCGGCTTGTTTCTGGAGCAGCCTGCCTTCTGTCTTGGGACACACACAGTAGGCCTAGTGTAGCCTAGAGCATGAATTTATTATTATTTATTATTATTATTCTTTTATATTGAGGATTTATTTATTTATTTATTTATTTATTTATTCTTTTATATCGAGGATAACAGAATAAGCAATCATGTGCTTTTTTTCATCCGGTCCCCGTGTGTATGCAGTTTTTGTAAATATTGTCATCTGTTCCCACCGGCACACGATGGCCTACTCTTACGAAAAGCGGAACAGGATTTAACGTGTGCGCAAGATGTTCTACTTTTGGGGAGAGAGAGATCTAGCAGACTACCTCAGTTTGAATGAAGGCTGCTTCTAACACATGTAGGCTTTTTGCTAACGCACTCAGAACATCTTGCGCACACGTTAAATCTTGTTCCGCTTTTCGGAAGAGTAGGCCATCGTGTGCTGGTGGGAACAGATGACAAGATTAAATCTTACAACATTGGTACACACGGGGACTGGATGTAAAAAAAATAAAAAAAATTTAAAGCACACGAGTGCTTAGTCCACAATCCTCGATGTAAAAAAAAAAAAAAAATCTCACTGTTCTACAGTTTTTTGTTGTTGTTTTTTTCTTTTGGGGGGTGGGGGGTGGCATACCCAAAATCTGACCATTGGTTTACCTGGGGGAGGAAAAAAAACCTATACTTTTTTTTTCATCTGGCTCTTGCTCTGAGTACGGACTATCATTAATCAAAACCAATAACTTCAAGTAAACTGAGAGAGAGAGAGAGAGAGAGAGAGAGAGAGAGAGAGAGGAGAGAGAGAGAGAGAGAGAGAGAGAGAGAGATTGATTGATTGATTGATTGATTGATTTATATCGAGGATAATGGAATAAGCACCCTTGTGCTTTTTTACATGCAGTCCCCGTGTGTATTAAGTTTTGTAAATGTCATCTGTTCCCTCCGGCACACGTTTTTACAAGATATAACACTATACAAATTCCATGTATTATTATTATTGTTATTATTATTATTATTATTATTATTATTATTATTATTATTATTATTATTATTATTATCATTATTATTATCATTATTATTATTATTATGTTGTCATAACAAGCTGTCAGAGAGGAAGAGCCCGAAACAGCGACACATTTCTCTCCTGACACATTTCTCTCCTGACGATCTCCCTGTCAGATTCCGGTTCACGGAGAAATTGCTTGTCAAGCAGCACACGCGGCTGTTTTCATCATCTCAGGATAGGCCTAGCTCAGTGGTCAGAGCGCTCGCTTTCCCCGGCCAAGGTTAATTTATTTATTTATTTATTTATTTATTTTATTTATTTATTTATTCTTTTATATCGAGGATAACAGAATAAGCAATCATGTGCTTTTTTTCATCCGGTCCCCGTGTGTATGCAGTTTTGTAAATATTGTCATCTGTTCCCACCGGCACACGATGGCCTACTCTTACGAAAAGCGGAACAGGATTTAACGTGTGCGCAAGATGTTCTGCGTGCGTTCGCACACGGGGCCTCGGTTTAAAGTCTCATCCGAAGGACTTTTGGGGAGAGTGGAGTCAGCACTGATGTTAACTCCAGGAAGAAAATTTCCTCGACCGGACTCGAACCCGGGTCTTCAAATTGCCAGCGCAATGTTCTGACCACTAGGCTATCCGCCCCCCTCTTAAGCAGCGTCGAGCGTGGTTGCCAATTGGATGGGTGACCGTTTGCGCAGTTTGCGTCGTAAATTACCACGAACCGTGCTGTTGGGACGAACTGTGGCAGAACAGGGGGTCTGCTGCATGGGTAACAGTTTGCCCTCCATACTTACTTACCCAGGCTTTGCCTCTAAAGACTAGAGCGCAACTCTGTAGTCTTCGAGACTGATGGGTGCCCATTACTACTACTACTACTACTACTACTACTACTACTACTACTACTACTACTACTACTACTACTACTACTACTACTACTGCTATTACTACTACTGCTACTACTACTACTACTACTACTACTACTACTACTACTACTACTACTACTACTACACTACTACTACTAATTCAGTAATAGGCCTACTCTCTGGATCGGGAGTAGCATGCAAACAGCTTAAAGTCACTGTTGTATTCAGAATTTCTCCTCTGAGCATCATCGCACACACATGTATGCACCCGCAGAAGTTCGCATACCCACCGACACCAACAGCCCTCACACACACACAACACACAACACACACACACACACACACACACACACACACACACACACACACACACACACACACACACACACACACACACACACACACAAGTCCTTCGGATGAGACTTTAAACCGAGGCCCCGTGTGCGAACGCACGCAGAACATCTTGTGCACACGTTAAATCCTGTTCCGCTTTTCGTAAGAGTAGGCCATCGTGTGCCGGTGGGAGCAGATGACAATATTTACAAAACTGCATGCACACGGGGACCGGATGAAAAAAAGCACATAATTGCTTATTCTGTTATCCTCGATATAAAAGAATAAAAAAAAAAAAAAAGAAGAAGAAATAAACACACACACACACACACACACACACACACACACACACACACACACACACAAGGTGTGCGCGCGCACACACGCACGCACTCATGCCTGCACGCACACACGCACGCACATACTGCATACCCACGGACACTGGATAAAAAAAAAAGAACAAAAGAAGCACAAGTGCTTATTCCATTATCCTGGAAAAAAAAGATAATAATCACACACACACACACACACACACGCGCGCGCGCGCGCGCGCGCGCACACACACACACACATGTAAGCACGCACGCAGCACATGCGTGCACGCGCCGCGCAAACACGCACACAGATACAAACACGCGCTCGTGGGAGCGCTCACACGCATGTACACACACACTTAAAGAGCCATATACACGTACCCACCTCGCTCGCTCGCTCGCGGGCGTGTGTGTGTTTGGTTGAATTCTTTTATATATTTTCATCCAGTTCCCGTGTGTATGCAATTTTGTAAATCTTGTCATCTGTTCCCACCGGCACACAATGGCCTACTCTTACGAAAAGCGGAACAGGATTTAACGTGGGCGCAAGAAGTTCTGCGTGCTGTCGTACACGGGGCCTCGGTTTACAGTCTCATCCGAAAGACTTTTGGGGAGAGTGGAGTCAGCACTGATGTTAACTCCAGGGGAAAAAATCCCCTCCAACGGGAATCGAACTGGGGTCCTCAAATCGCGAGCGCAATGTTCTGACCACTAGGCTATCCCGTATCCCGTGTGTGTGTGTGTGTGTGTGTGTGTGATGATTTTATTTGAAGTTAGGCTATCAGGGAATGTTGAGACCAATATGAAATGTAGCTACCTTGTCTTTCGCGATTATGATTCCTATTAATATGCCTGTCAGTAATATAATTGCCCTCAATAGGATAATTAAAGTGTTTTTGACTTGACTGGTGGTTAACTAAAGGTGTTTACTTCGATCTTTAGATATTTTATTCTGTGTAATTGCCAGTTGATGTTTGGATTCACCACTTTGCAGAAATATCATTTCGGTGTGGATTATAGGCTGTACCATTGCGAGATTCACCGCACATTTTGAACGTCTGCTATGCCAGGCCTACTCTAGGCTTTTGCCTGTCGCTGCTGCTGTGCATGTAATCTCAGAATAATTAGGCCTATGATAAACACCAAGTACTATTTTCTGTCAATGCTTCCGATAGGCCAGTACTAGGCCAGTACCGACCAACCATTTTTTTTCGTTTAGACTACCGCGAAAAGAAAAACAAGATGGCGAACAACATGTGAGTTTAATGATAAGATGGAAATCAATTCACGAGTGAAAATCAACTGTAGCATTAGGCCTAACAGAGTGCTAGAGTTTAAATGTGGCGTTTACGAAGGATTTTTCCTTTGTCACTCCATTAAAAATAAGTGATTTGCTTCCTGCATGCTTCACTGGGTAAAATTAAGGTAGGTTGGACAAAAGTCATAATTTTTATTTTTTTTTAAAAATGATTAGGCCTGTTTATCAAGTGCCAGCTCCCATAAAAGAAGGTATCGAATTTTGATGGTGTCCAGTTGTATAAAGATCAGAAGACAAAAATAAAAATGCAGCTAAAATTAATATCATCTCAAGTTTTACAGATCTCTGTAAGGTGGCTGGAGGAAGGGAGATAAATCACCTCTTTTTTTCACTTCAAGGGCATTGGCTTGAGTGTCTCCCTTTAAATAAAAATATGGAATTTAGCTTTGACAAGTTTATCTTGTTTGAAGTTACATTAGTCTTATTGTAAGATAAAATGTCAAAAAAAGTTTTCTCACTGAATTTCTTAAAAGTTAGGAACTCGTGCAACCCCCCCCCCCCCCCCCCCCCCCCCCCCCCCCCCCCCCCCCCCCCCCCAACCCCCAGCGCTGTGAGCCCATGTTTTTGGGAATTCCACTATATAAGCCGTCATTTTATCATTATTATTATTATTATTATTACTATTATTATTATTATAAACTAATGATAGTTATATACTGAACTCTCTGTCTGTCTGTCTGTCTGTCTGTCTTTGTCTGTCTTTGTCTGTCTGTCTGTCTCTCTCTGTGTCTCTGTTTGTGTATGTTTGTGTGAGTGATCATGCATGCATATTGGTATAATGAAAAAAAAAAAACCCTTCTGCTTTTAATCTCCTTTGGGTTTTTGTTGGTTTTTTTTGTTTGTGTTTGGTTTCTTTTGCTGTTTTTTTTTATTTATCAATTTTTTGTTGTTGTTTGTTTTTTTGCGTGAATATGTGGGTTTTGGGCTGATTTTACTATTATGATATATTTGTATTGGATTTATTTTATTATTATAATGTGTACCTAAGGGCGGGGACTGGATGTGAAAAAAGCATGTTGGTGCTTATTCATTATCCTTGAAATTAAAAAAAAATAAATTGATCTCTCTCTCTTATCAAGCAGATTAGTTTTTGGTTTTTTTGTTTTTTGTTTTAAAAGTTCTGTTCTATAATTAAACTTGTACTTAAAGTATATTCTTTCCCAACAGTTATAGCATGTACTGATGTAGGCAATTGATGTGAACACATATATGTTCTTCTCATTGATTTAATGTCCATTCACTACAAAGTGATTTAGACAATGGTACATTCACATTAAGAATATACTGAAAAGGGAATGAGGGGAACAGTGAAAGGTTGAAGAATGTAATGGATGATGACAAGTTTATAAAATTTATTTACAGTAACTCACAACTGTCCTACTCGTGACTGGCAAATACTTTCTGCGACTGATACTGGGACATGCGACTCAGAATCATGAGTCACATGTCCCAGTATCATACAGAACACTTTGGATATTTCCATATTTTTTTCTTAGATCTATTCCTTTGCTTTTATTCGAGGCAATGAGCACAAGGCAATCAAACAATATATGATGGGCTGATATAATAGCAGAACAAATGCAGGAAATACTTTTTGAATAGTTAGTTTTCCAAGCATTTAGACGTAGTTTATGAATTATAATTTATATATTTCATGGGCAACACAAATGATTTAAGTGAAGTCTGGAGCGAGTTGGCAGATTCTCTGGCAAAACACGGTGCTTCAGAATGTACAAGTGACATAATGATTAAAAGTATAGGTCTATGTTTATCTCCATTTGAAATTATTTCAATTCTTGCAAACTCTATGTATTCAAAGTTTTTTAGACTTCACTTTTTGTCAATTTTTATCAGCAAATGGGTCTTTCTTTGATGATAATGAACTTTCCCTTCCTCTCTCTCTCTCTCTCTCTCTCTCTCTCTCTCTCTCTCTCTCTCTCTCTCTCTCTCTCTTTCTCTCTCTCTCTCTCTCTCCCCCTCTCTCTCTCCCTGTTTCTCTGTCTCTGTCTCTCTATCTCCCTGTTCTCTCTCTCTCTCCCTCTCTCTCTCTCCTCTCCCTCTCTCTCTCTCTCTCTCTCTCTCTCTCTCTCTCTCTCTCTCTCTCTCTCTCTCTCTCTCTCTCTCTTACTCTCTCAGGAAAAACTGTTATTACCGACAAAGTATTGAACAACTGCCTTTTGTCACACACTCAGTCTCAAATACAGTCTTCTGTTCACAGACAAAGAAACGCATTGTTATCACCTGATCAAGACATCAGACTGTCCATTTCACCTGAAGATTTCAGTGACTCAGGTTGGTGTGTTTGCAGGATGGACAGACAGACAGACAGTGGCAGTGTGAGCAGCTCAATCACAGTCAGTGACGCTGGCTGCACTGTAAATGTAAGTCACTGCTGTTCCAGTACAGCATGTGGCAAGGTATATGTGATTTGGGGTCAGTTGAAACTTCTGCCTGTCTCTCCTGGTGTGTGTGTGTCGTGTGTGTGTGTGTGTGTGCGTGCGTGTGCGTGCGTGCGTGTGTGTGAGAGATTCTTTTATTTTGGAGATAACGGAATAAGCACTTCTGTGCTTGTTTACATCCGGTTTCCGTGTGTATGCAGTTTCATAAATTTTGTCATCTGTTCCCAACAGCACACAGTGGCATATTCATCCGAAAATTGGAACAGGTTTTAACATGTGCGCGAGGTGTACTCTGCGTGTTCGCGCATGGACCTTGGTTTATAGTCTCATCAGAAGGACTTTGGGGGATTGGGTTGGAACTGTTGTTAACTCCAGGAGCAGATATCTCCTTGAGTGGGATTCAAACCTTGGCAAGCAGATCACGAGCGCATTGCACATCACTCTTAACCAACAAGGCTATCCTGTCCCATGTGTGTGTGTGTGTGTGTGTGTGTGTGTGTGTGTGTGTGTGTGTGTGTGTGTGTGTGTGTGTGTGTGTTTTATTTATTTATCTATTTTTTAAATTTATTCTTTTTCTATCCAGGATAATGGAATAAGCACTCGTGTACTTTTTTACATCCAGTCCCCATGTGTATGCAGTTGTGTAAATATTATCATCTGTTCCCACCGGCACATATTGGCCAACTCTTATGAAAAGCGGTACAGGATTTAATGTGTGTGCAAGATGTTCTGCGTGCGTTCACACATGAGTTCTCGGTTTATAGTCTCATCCGAAGGACTTTTGGGGAGAGTGGAGTCAGCACTGATGTTAACTCCAGGGGAAAAATTGCCTCGAACAGGAATCGAACCCGGATCGCCAAATTGTGAGCACAATGTTCTGACCACTAGGCTAGCCCATCCCTTGTCACTGTGTGTGTGTGTGTGAGTGCGTGTATTGTGTATGGTTTTTGTGTGTGTGTGTTTGTGTACTTTGTATGTTTTTATTTATTTATGTATTTACTTTTTAATGTTCATGATAATGGAATAAGCACTCGTGTGCTTTTTTACATCCAGTCCCCGTCTGTATGCAGGTTTATAAATCTTGTCATCTGTTCCCACCAGCACACAATGGCCTTTTCTTACGAAAAGTGGAACAGGATTTAAAGTGTGCACAAGGTGTTCTGTGTGCGTTCGCACATGAGCATCAGTTTATAGTCTCATCTGAAGGACTTTTGGGGAGAGTGGAGTCAGCACTGATGTTAACTCCAGGGGGAAAAAACCCCTCGAACCACTATGCTATCCCGTTCCCCCATATGTGTGTGTGTATGTGTGTGTGTGTGTGTGTGTGTGTGTGTGTGTGTGTGTGTGTGTGTGTGACCGTGTGTGTGTTTGTCTTCGTGTTTGTGTGTTTGTATGTGTGTATGTGTGTGTGTGTGTGTGTGTGTTAGTGTGTTAGTGTGTTTGTATGTTCAAGTTTGTGTGTGTGTGTGTTGTGTGTTCATGTTAGTGTGGGTATATGTGTGTGCCTTTGTGTGTTTTGTGTGTTCATGTTAGTCTCTGCGCGTGTGTGTATGTGTGTGTGTATGTGTGAGAGAGAGAGACTGTGTGTGTGTGTGCGCATGTGTCTGTATGTGTGTGCGCACGTCTGTGTGTGTGTGTGCGCGCATGCGCGCGTGCGTGGGTGCATGCGTGTGACGTGTGTGTTGTGTTGTGTTATGTGTGTGTGTGTTGTGTGTGTTGCGGTCTGGTATGTGTATGTATGTGTGTGTGTGTGTGTGTGTGTGTGTGTGTGTGTGTGTGTGTGTGTGTGTGTGTGTGTGTTATGTATGTGTGTGTGTTGTGTGTGTCTGTGTTTGTGTTGTTTGTGTGTTGTGTGTGTGTTTGTTATTGTTGTTGCTGTCTGTATATGTCCAAGAATGTATGGCAGAACCAACTCCCCACCTGTCAACATACCCCAAGTACACAGAGCTGTGGCGGCCCTGCCTGTTGTATGGTTCAGAAACCTGGGTCCTGTACTGTCGTCAGCTGATCAAGCTGTTGGAGCGCTTCCATCAACGCTGCCTTCCTTCCATCAACGCAGCCTTCCTTCTATCAACGCTGCCTTCCTTCCATCAACGCTGCCTTCCTTCCATTCTTGGTGTCCAGTGGCAAGACAACGTGAGCAGTGAAGAAATTCCTCACAGAGCCAACCTGCCTGGTCTGGAGTCCATAGTGCATCAGCACCAACCTACCTGGTCAGCAGTCTATAGTGCTGCAGCAACCTGCCTGGTCTGCAGTCCATAGTTCTGCAGCAACCTGCCTGGTCTGCAGTCTATAGTGCTGCAGCAACCTGCCTGGTCTGCAGTCCATAGTGCTGCAGCAACAACCTGCTTGGTCTGGAGTCCATAGTGAAGCAATCTGCCTGGTCTGCAGTCCATAGTGCTGCAGCAGCAACCTGCCTGGTCTGGATTCCATAGTGCAGCAGCCTGCCTGGTCTGCAGTCCGTAGTGCAGCAACCTACCTGGTCTGGAGTCCATAGTGCTGCAACCTGCCTGGTCTGAAGTCCATAGTGCAGCAACCTGCCAGGTCTGGATTCCATATTGCTGCAGCAATCTGCCTGGTCTGAAGTCCATAGTGCTGCAGCAACCTACCTGGTCTGGAGTCCATAGTGCAGCAGCAACCTACCTGGTCTGGATTCCATATTGCTGCAGCAATCTGCCTGGTCTGAAGTCCATAGTGCTGCAGCAATCTGCCTGGTCTGAAGTCCATAGTGCTGCAGCAACCTACCTGGTCTGGAGTCCATATTGCTGCAGCAATTTGCCAGGTCTGAAGTCCATAGTGCTGCAAACTACCTGGTCTGGAGTCCATAGTGTAGCAACCTGCCTGGTCTGCAGTCCATAGTGCAGCAACCTGCCTGGTCTGCAGTCCATAGTGTTGCAGCAGCTGCTTGGTTGGGCTGAAGATGGAGCAAGGATGGAGGACGCAGGAAAAACTGAAGCTGTCTTCCTTGGCCAGCTGAAACAGGGCAAAGGTCACTGCTGCATTCCCAGGAAAGGTTTCAGAGTCTAAGTGAAGCAGTAGCTGTAATAGGCAGAAATCCAGCACCAGACATGGCAGGGGGACAAGTTTTGCTATTCCACCCAAAAAGCCAGCAGAAAGTTTGAACTTCAGAGAAGCATCACAGCAAAAGAGAAGTGTAAGAGGTGGGAGTGTGCAGTGGGTTGATAGGTGAAGTTGGCTGTAAGACAGTTCTGAAAGCCCCCTTGTTCATACTAGTTTACATTGGTTTGGGATTCCCTTTTCTCAGTCCCCCCTTTCAGTTGATGATATTTCTGTGTTAATATTATGACTTCAGTTCAGGTAGTGGTAGGTAAGCCTGTGGATTAACCGCATTTTTCAGCGCTCTGTGTGTCTGTTGTTAGTATGTTTTATTTATTTTATTTTTTAATTTTATTCTTTTATTTCAAGGATAATGGAATAAGCACTCAATGTGCTTTTTTTTTTACAGCTGGTCCCTGTGTGTATGCAGTTTTGTAAATTTTGTCATCTGTTCCTACTGGCACACAATGGCCTACTCTTCTGAAAAATGGAACAGGCTTTAATGTGTGCGCAAGATGTTCTGCATGCGTTTGCACACATAGTCTCAGTTTATAGTCTCATTTGAGGGACTTTTGGGGGAGTGGAGTTGGTGCTGGTGGTGTGTGTGTGTGTGTGTGTGTGTGTGTGTGTGTGTGTGTGTGTGTGTGTGCATGTGTGTGTGTGTGTGTGTGCATGTGTGTGTGTGCATGTGTGTATATGTGTGTGTGTATGTGTGTGTTGTGTGTGTGCGTGTGCACATGTGTGAGTAGATCACTACATATGCGTGTGTGTGTGAGAGAGAGTAGGGGAGAGAGAGAGAGAGAGAGAGAGAGAGAGAGAGAGAGAGAGAGAGAGAGAGAGAGAGAGAGAGAGAGAGAGCCCAAAGTTATATACCTGTTAGAAATCAGCTGTGTACATTTTGTTTCTTTGTACTGTTGTTGTTGTACAACCTTCCCCAACTCCCACTCTTTGGCCTTTCTCCTGTTGTCAAGGATTCCATCTGTCCTCAGTATAACTCTTTACAGTCTGTGTGTAGCTGATGCCATCATGATAGATTTACTGATAGTCAGGATTCCATCTGTCCTCAGTATAACTCTTTACAGTCTGTGTGTAGCTGATGCCATCATGATAGATTTACTGATAGTCAGGATTCCATCTGTCCTCAGTATAACTCTTTACAGTCTGTGTGTAGCTGATGCCATCATGATAGATTTACTGATAGTCAGGATTCCATCTGTCCTCAGTATAACTCTTTACAGTCTGTGTGTAGCTGATGCCATCAAGATAGATTTACTGATAGTCAGGATTCCTTCTGTCCTCAGTACAGTCTGGGTTGATAGGTCAGTGTGTTATATAATTATTCAAACTTAGTACAGTCTGGGTTGAGAGGTCATTTTGGCATTATCCAATGTCAGTACAGTTTGGGTTGAGAGGTCAGTGTGTTAATATCCAAGGTCAGTACAGTCTGGGTTGAGAGGTCAGTGTGGTATTATCCAATGTCAGTACAGTTTGGGTTGAGAGGTCAGTGTGGTATTATCCAATGTCAGTACAGTCTGGGTTGCAAAACTCCTGGTGTGTTGTGGCCAGAGTCGCCCATCTCTTCTGTTCAATTCTTTGTCATCCCCCATAATCCTCTTCAGTTTGAGAACAGCTCAACGTCTGACGTCAGCTGACTACCCCACCCCTTGTAAGCCCTGGGTTTTTGCTGTTGTTTGTTTTTCATCTGTGAGGTCTACCCTGGATCAGTTGTAGAATCTGGCAGGCTTTTCTTTTTAGGAACCAAGCTGATTTGGATTGTTGTAGACATAAACGTTTCTGTTTCTTAGTTTCTTGATTTAAAATGCTTTTGAACTGTAAGATACATGTTCTGTAAAATCCTTTTGAACAGATTAGATGTTCAGTTGCCTTGAAGATAGTACTGGTTTTTAATACTTCAGTATATTTCTTGCTGATAAGTATTCATGACTTTTCAGGGTGTGGTCAGGGTGTGCACTGTTAGGTAACATGACTCTGTCCAGTATAAACCAGAAATTCTCTCTAGCAGTCTGCAGAACATTGACACCAGCTATTAGCTCTGTCATGGAGTTTTTAGCTAGCAAGAATCAGGGACTAACGATAAATAAATGAATGAACATTTAAAAGAAAAGCCCCACACAGACATAAAGACAGACACAGAGAGAAGCATGCATGCATGTACACACACACACACACACACACACACACACACACACACACACACACACACACACACACACACACACACACACAAAACACACACACACACACACACACACACACACACACACACACACACACACACACACACACACACACACATACACACAGAGCAAGACATTTTGACAGGTATGTTGTTGAATGTTAAGAATTATTATTTATTTTTTAATAAAGATATTCTGTAAAGTGACAGTTTGTTTAAAATGCAAGGCTGTGTCTTAGTAAGCTTTGGTCAGTGATGACAGTCTTCAGATGTTAGGGATTACAGAGTTGTTGAATGGACCTTCAGATGGACATAGGCAGAGAGCTATTAACTCGTGTTCAGTTTCAGGAGATGACTGAGTGAGGCTGGAAAAAGCTGTCCAAATGACCGTCATTGGCTTGTAGCTTGATTTCTTTTTCTTCTTCATTTAAAAAATAGTAGTTTTGATGTTGCTTTTTTCTGAGATACACACACACACACACACACACACACACACACACACACACACACACACACACACACACACACACACACACACACACACACACACACACACTGTGCCACTTGACTCCAGATACATGATTGTATCTCTTTATCATATATACACAGCTGTAACACTTTTAATTTAATTGTATGGAAATGTAGTATTTTAGACTTAGATACATTGTTATTGTGATTATGCGATACTTCAAACTTGAATGTATATGACTGTAGTATTTTAAATGCAGACTATATTATATCACTATGCAGCATTCGAAATTTAAAATGACTATAACATGTAGTATTGTAAATGTAGAAACATGCCCCCCCCCCCCCCCTCCCTTCCAGTAAATCTTGTGTACCCGGGAAGCCAGACAGGGATCAGACCGCATACTTACTCAGTGTAGACTGTTGTGTTCATTTTCTCTGATGCCTTCTGTCACTTCACAGTGCAGGGACTAGTTCTTTGTGCCAAGCTTTGCTCAGTACTTCCTTAAAAGATTTGTGACTGGCTTTTCTCTAAGGTACTACACATCTCCGAGTTTTCCCGACACATTTCCCAATCTTCTTTAATTAAGTCATATGTAGTTCCCAGTGCTCTCTAAGTCATTACACTTTCCCAGTTTTCTGGATGTCAGTAGATGCTTTACAAGGTTCAGTGTTTGTTTACTGTGACGTTTGTGAGGAAGTTTCAGTGAATGCATATCATTGGGTATTTCTTTTATTTGATTTCTGATCTGATTAGCTCTCTTCTGTATCATCATCTAGTTTCATCCACGTATCAGTCTGAAGAGAATGTCAAGACATGGATTTCAGTAGTCATGTCTGTGTAAACTTACCAGTTTATAAACCTCTCCCCCTACCCCCCACCCCAAACACCCTTACCATGTAAAGACACACACATACGCATATATACGCATATTTAAGCACATATGTTGGGAATTATGGATGCAGGAGACATTAAGAGAGAGATAAAGATGACTAAATTTTACTTATTGGTGGTAAAAGATTAGGCAGAGTGATTTTATATTAAAAAAATCCTACCCTCAGAGAGAGAGAGATGGAGAGAGAGATCAACCTTAGGAATACATTTTTTTCCGTTGCTAGACTTCAAAATTCATTTTCAGAACTCAGTGTTAAAGAGACGCATTTGTCAGCAGTGAACCCCTGTGGTAAGCCACACTCCCTTGCACCCAAAAGCAACTTAGGATTCATTTCTTTCGGGGCTATTAAATGGGGATTCATAAAACCTTCACTCAAGGCATGAAAGTCCTTTTCAGAACGCACACACACACACACACACACACACACACACACACACACACACACACACACACACACACACACACACACACACACATTCACACAGATACATACATATGCATGCATGCATACATGCACACATACCCACCTATCCCCACCCCCACACTACCACCTACTCACCCCATGATGAGGGCACGCCCCACAGTAGTGATGTGGGTGGCTGAAAAGTCCGAGCTGAAAAGCTTGTCCTCTTCCCTTATGTAATGGTCAGAAACGTCAAGCAAGAGCACTAAAAGAGAGCAAGTACCGCAAGCTTACCAACTCTCAGGCTCGAGAAAGCTCCTGTCGTGTTCTTAAGAAAATGGCGCCTGGCCAGAGGCTCCAGGGAAAATGTTTGGGGTCATGTTTGTGTACACACAAACATGCACAAGCACGAGCATACACACACTACACGAATGCATGCACACACACACACACACACACACACACACACACACACACACACACACACACACACACACACAGAGAAACTTAAGGGGAGGTGGGGGGATTGACTTGCGATGCCTTGAGGGTTGGTTTGTGGTCCTTGTTTGATAGTTCTGAGGGGGTGACCCTGTGGTGCTGGAGGGTCTTTGGAGGTGGGGGTTTATCACTGGGGTTGTGTTTTGGTCAGCAATATGCTTTGAACATAAGGATGCGTTTTTTTCAGGTAAAATTGTGTTTTTGCAGGAAAACATTGGATGAGACTTTCATTTCTCGCCAAGAACATTTGTGCATACTACAATAAAGACTTGCACACTCGTGTGCATATATGTATAGACACACACACACACACACACACACACACACACACACACACACACACACACACACACACACACACACACACACACACAGACACACACACACACAAACACACACACACACACACACACACACACACACACATATATATATATATATATATGCCTATGAGCGTCTCAACTGGCGTACACTGCCAGGTAGAAAACAGTCTTTCTTGTTAGCTGCATGTCCTCTATACATGTTCAAGTTCAGCCTGCTGTAGAAGATGTGTGCAGAATTAACATGTTCTTCAGGACAGAGTCAGTTACCTGCAAGCTGGATTTTCTCCTTGTTGGCTTTGATTTTCTCCTCGTTGGTTTGATTTTCTCCTTGTTGGCTTCTTCATTAAGGGATTAATTTTCTGATCAGAGTTGGAAATCATGCCTACACCTGTTAACTCCAGGCCCATCTCTATGTTTCTGGTGATCATCACCTAGTGACAACTATCGTCAGCTTTCAGTGGGAAGTTTGCAAGCTGAAGTGGTCTTCCTGATTTTCTTCAGCTGCTTCATTTTCTTTTTCCATTAAAAAGTATGTAGTCTCAGCCATGCCTGCCCTCCCCATCATTGCACAAGATTCCCCTGACAAAGCCAAACTGGACAGTCCTTTAAGCAGTGTTAGTTTTCCTTCTTCCAGCTAAGCTGGCCACAGTCTAAAACATGTTGATAAAAGCTGCATATCGTAATGAAATATAATGGACTAACTCCCTTTGTCATCAAAATTATCTGTCTTCAAAAAATATCTGTTTGAAAAGGTAATTGAAACCTAAACACATTTGACTGCACAAAGTTAAGAAGAAAAAAAGACGAACTCTGTTTGACATGTGACGTTAAAAATGTTGCTGAATTTGGTCTTTGTTCCCCCAAAGTCACAGCCATACTGCTTGACTGACTGGTTTAATAGTAATACTACACAAAGTAGACATGAAGCTGTACCTGCAGTGACTGAATAGAATTGGTAGTGTGACTTAGCTACATGATTCTGCAGTGGTGTAAACAGAGGAACATGACTATGTAGCACTGTAGAAATAGAGACAGGGCTGTGTAGCACTTGGGTTTCTACTCTATTCTTTTATCATACCTTTCTAAAGCTGCTATCTTTTTCTCGGAAGACTATGAAGAATATAATTATTCATTAGACATTGTTGGATCACAGTTGTCAGATTGCCCCTCTTTCAGCTCATCTTAGCTGCTAATTAATCTACCTCAGTCTAGATGGGGGCTAGCTGGTGGTATTTATAGCAGGAACCCACCACACTTGGACCATATAAAAGGAAAGGCGCGCTAAATTTAGCACTTTGGATTTGTGTGCTGTGGGATTCAGTCTGTTTAGCCTTATGCTCTCTTTTTCGTTTGCCTTACCCATGTATTTGAAAAAAATATTTTGTCAAAGATCGGAATGTTTGGAATAGATGTGAGTTATCAGACAGGTGTTGTGGTGGGTAACCTCAGGGTCAGATGGTGCACACTGTGGCTTGGTATGGTCCTGTGTTCACGTCAGCTTGAAGGACATCGCAGAAAGCTGACCAGGAGTCAAAACGAGTAGACGATAAAGAGTGTTCAGAATCAGGAAAACATTCCACAACATACTCGTAGATGATAGAGAGTGTTTAGAAAAGTGAACACATTCAACAACATACCTGTAGATAATAGACAATCAGAAATGTGAAAACATTCAACAACATACTTGTGGATTTTTGGGGGTGGGGGTGGGGGGTTGTTAGCACCTGATTATTTCAGGCTAAACATTCATGAAGAGGGTTGGTAGCTGGTGAATTGACCTGTAGACTCAGCTGGGGAAAGTGACATTTCAAGGAGACCAAGTCTCTGTGACTTTTAAGAAATTGTGTTCATTTCATAACTGTCAGTGATTTATCTCCCCCTCCCCCCCTCCCCCCCTCCCCCACTGTGTTTTAGAGGTTTGGGTTAAAAAATCTGTAGTCGTGCTTTTCAGGGCCTGATAACTCTTTTATCTATAAAAAGTCAGGTTGGATCAACTCTGCAGATCTCTCTTTTACTTTCTTTGAATGTTCTGGGCATCATAGACACAAGCTTCATTCCTGATACCCACTATCTGCCCTTCAATTTCATCTGCCCTTCAATTTCATGCTATTTTCTTCTTGATCCAGACTGATTTTCCAAGATTTTTTTTTTTAAACCAAACTAAGAGGAAATTTACCTGTATAAATTTCTTTTGCTTTAGATTTCCATTGCTGCTGTATTTTGTCTTCCTAAAGTGGGAGTGGGAGTGCATTGAAGACAGGGCCAAAGACATGAGGAAGCCTTTAGTGCCTGCAAGGTGAGTGAGGCACTGCAGGTCTGCTGTGAATGGAGGGGCTGGGTGGGGGTGCTGGCAGAAATAGAAAGCCTGGGTACAGGGAAGTCTCAGTGTCCATGTTCCTTTGTGTTTGAGTGATACAAGTTGTTGGTACAGTGAAGTCCTAGTGTGCATGTTCCTTTGTGTTCGAGTGATACAAGTTGTTGGTACAGGGAAGTCATAGTCAATGTCCATGTTGCTTTGTGTTTGAGTGATACAAGTTGTTGGTACAGGGAAGTCTTAGTGTCCATGTTGCTTTGTGTTTGTAGTGATACAAGTTGTTGGTACAGGGAAGTCTCAGTGTCCATGTTCCTTTGTGTTTGTAGTGATACAAGTTGTTGGTACAGGGAAGTCTTAGTGTCCATGTTGCTTTGTGTTTGTAGTGATACAAGTTGTTGGTACAGGGAATCCTTAGTGTCCATGTTCCTTTGTGTTTGTAGTGATACAAGTTGTTGGTACAGGGAATCCTTAGTGTCCATGTTCCTTTGTGTTTGTAGTGATACAGATGGCCGGCTCTTTAGAGTATTCTTCTGTTTGTTAGGTTGTCAAATGGGAATTTTTCCAGATTTCCCCCCCTCTCTTTGTGGTAAATATGTTGCTTTGAAAGGTTGACTGTCATCCCATTGTACAGGAGTGTTGATCATTTGTGTTGTCCTGGCTATTCTTCACATTTCCTGTCTGCTTAAGATTTGTCACTCCATTTGTTGGCTTCATGCAGCAAACATCCTCTCATCTCTGAAAGTTAGACTTTCAGAGTTTAGCATGTTTCTGCTCCAGTTTCTGTGAAAGTTTTCTTCTTTGTGGTTTTGTTGGGAAATTTATTCTGTAGGGTCTGCAGTCTTCACATGGTTTGTGTTTCTGCAAGGTTTTCTCAGCACTCCTTTTTCCAGCACTGTCTGTGACTGACTATACTAAGAACAGGTCTGCAGTGTGTCTATGGCTCTCCAGTTCTTCTGAGTTTCTCTCCTTTTTCTTTCTGCCATCCTGTCTAAACCCCCCCCCCCCCTCCCCTGTCCTTTGTGTGCTGGTTGTGACATATAGGAAAATATAGATAGAGCCTTAGAGTGAAGTGGAAAAGTGACAGTTAGTGAATGAGTGAACGAGTCTCTGTGTGTGTGCGTGTGTGTGTGTGCGCGTGTGTGCGTGCGTGTGTGTGTGTGTGTGTGTGTGTGTGTGTGTGTGTGTGTGTGTGTGTGTGTGTGTGTGTGTGTGTGTGTGTGTGTGTGTGTAGAGCTGTGGTTGGAGTGGCAATGGTAGTAGTGGTAGCTGTAGCAGTAGTTATGGTAGTAAAGTATGATGATAGCAGAGGAAGTAATGGTAGTATTCCATGTAATGTCTGTCTACATCAGTGTTACTAGATCCGCATGAGTAAGAGAGAGACAGAGTGTGTATGTGTGTAAATGAGGGAGAAAGGGAGGGGTGTGTGTGTGTGTGTGTGTGTGTGTGTGTGTGTGTGTGTGTGTGTGTGTGTGTGTGTGTGTGTGTGTGTGTGTGGTGTGTGTGTGTGTGTGTGTGTGTGTGTGTGTGTGTGTGTGTGTGTGTGTGTGTGTGTGTGTGTGTGTGTGTTGTGTGTGTGTGTGTGTGAGTTTGTGTTTGTGTGTGTGTGTTTGTGTGTGTGTGTGTGTACACATGCGCTGGTACCGCTTCCCTCTCCCTGAAGGTCCTTCAGAACATGCTGCACCCTGTTTGAACAGCCGGTCATCCGTTGTGGCTGGTGGTTGCCAAAGGTGGTCATAGCCAGGGAGTGGGGATAAGCTGCCACTGCCTACAAAGTGCTCCCTAGGGCCAGTGTCTCTAGCAGCCCCAGAAAACCAAAGCCCAACTCCTGTTCTTTCTGTGTAGCTCTAGCCTTTAAGTCTGGCAGGACTGTTTTCACCGATAAGGGAAAACTGGTTAGACTAGGAAGGCAGCTTTTTTTGGGGGGGGGGAGGGGGGTGGCAAGAACTTGTTAGCATGGGAAGGTGGTTTTTAGGAGGGTGTAGGGATAATTTTTTTTAACCCTGGGAAAGTGGTTACCTGGGAAGGCAGTTGGGTTTTGTTGTGGTTTTTTTTGGTTTTTTTTTTAGGGGGGGGGGGGGGGGGGGCAGTATGGCTAATGATAGCAGCCAGCAGAAGTGCATCCCTAGTTCTGCCCTTGTTCAAAGCAGACACCTGTCAGTGCAGTCAGCATCCTGGATAGATTCAGAGTGGTCAGAGTGAGGTCCAAGGCTTTCTACACACCAGCTGAGACTGAACCGTGTCTACAAAGTTTTTGGTTTCGGGATTTTTTTATGATTTGGTTTTGAAAGTCACTTCAGCCAGAGTTGTATTGAAGTCTTCCGAAGTGAACTGCTGTGACACATCAGACAGGAGGAGGTGTGAACTGCTGTGCACATTCAGCTTCCTCCATACATGTCAGACATGGATCCCTGACAGCACATGAGAAAACGGATTCCCAGCCATGGACACAGAGTTTGACTGCAAGACTGCCTATGTCACATTATGTGTCAGTGTTCCATTGTCCCTGTGTCAGTAAGTGTGACATACCCATGAAAAACAGACAAGCTGCCTGTATTTGTGTCACACTGTCTGTTCCCCTGTGTGTGTGTGTGTGTGTGTGTGTGTGTGTGTGTGTGTGTGTGTGTGTGTGTGTGTGTGTGTGTGTGTGTGTGAGCGCATGCATGCGTATGTGCTTGCGTGCATGCGTGCGTGTGTGTGTGTATGTGTCTATCTGTCTGTCTGTCTGTGTGTTTGTGTGTGTGTGTGTGTGTGTGTGTGTGTGTGTGTGTGTGTGTGTGTGTGCATGTGTGTGCGCATTGGCATGTGTGTGTGTGCTTGTGTGAGTGTGTGTCTGTGTATGTGTGTTTTGTGTGTTTTGTGTGTGTGTGTGGTGTATGAGTGTGTGTACATGTGTGTGCGCATGGGCATGTGTGTGTGTGTGTGTGTGTGTGTGTTTGATTTCATGTGTGTGTATGTTTTTTTAATTTTATTGTTTATTCTTTTATTTGGAGGAAAGTGAAATAAGCACTCATATGCTTTTTTACACCAAAACCCATGTGTATGCAGTTTTGTAAATTTTTTCATCCATTCTCACTGCCACACAGTGGCCTACTCTTTCGAAAAGCGGAACAGGATTTAACATGTGCGCAAGATGTCATGCATGATTTCGCACACATGAGCTCTCTTTATAGTCTCATCTGAAGGACTTTGTGTGTGTGTGTGAGTGTTTTTTAATTATAATTTTTTTTTTTTTGTTGATTTTTTTATATCGAAGATGATGAAACAAACAGTCTTGTGCTTTTTTACATCCAGTCCCTGTGTGTATGCAATTTTGTAAATTTCATCTCTTTCCACTGGCACACAATGGCCTACTCTTACGAAAAGCAGAACAGGATTTAATGTGTGCGCAAGATGTTCTGCATACATTCACATATGGCCTTGGTTTATTGTCTCATCCGAAGGACTCTTGTGGGAGAGTTGTGGACACTGTGTACATGTATACATACACGTTTATTCTGTGAGTTGGAAGGTCGGTGTGTGGAGACAGTGGACAGGACTGGGAGACTGGGAGGAAGACAGACAGGACTCTGGCAGAGGTAATTACTCTGTGTGTGTGTGTGTGTGTGTGTGTGTGTTTGCGCGGGGGGGGGGGGGGGGGGGGGGGGGGTGGGTGAATGGGGGAGGGAAGGGGAGTGACATGTCAATCTACTGATAATGGTTTCTGTTGCATTCCCAGGTTTCTATGCCAAGATCAAGACAGCGAGTGAGGACCCAGTCCCAGTAAATGGGAAGGAGCTGGAAGAAGTGGAGGCATTCACGTACCTGGGTAGCATCATTAACAAGCAGGGCGGCACAGACGCAGACGTCAGCCAGAATTGGCAAGGTGAGGGCAGCGTACTTGCAGTTAGCTGAAGAACATCTGGAGCTCCAAGGTGGTGTCAACCCGCACAAAGATCAGGCTGTTCAACTCCAACGTCAAGTCAGTCTTACTGTATGGAGCGCAGACATGGAGGACAACAAAGACCACCATCAAGAAAGTGCAGACCTTCGTCAACAGCTGCCTGAGACGAATTCTCTCAGATCCACTGGCCCGACACCATCAGCAACGCAGACCTGTGGCAACGTACCAACCAGCTAAGAATGAAATCCAGCGCAGGAGATGGGGATGGATCAGGCACACCCTGAGAAAGCCAGCCAGCAGCATCACAAGGCAGGCACTACCATGGAACCCTCAGTAGGCCTCCGTCAGTTGGTGTCGACTATGGAGTTCGCTCCAAAAGACAGGTCATTTGTTCAGCAAAAATGCAGGCTGTGACTGGTCAGTCCAATGCGGAAGTGGCAGTCTCTGTTGCATCTGATGCAGATGTGGCTTGTTGAGGTGGCTGGAGTACATGCCTTCCGCTTGGCTCTCTTTTCGTTTGCTGCGGTGTGAATCTTTTCTTCACCACACTTCAGCTGTTTGTGGAGAACACTTCGCCATTTGCTGTGGTCAGACGCTACCTCCTCCCAGTTCTTTGTGTTGATGTCCAGGGCTTTCATGTCACGCTTGCAGACGTCTTTGTAGCGCAGTTGGGGGCGGCCAATGCTTCTTTTGCCAGAGGCAAGTTCACCATAGAGGAGATCTTTAGGAATGCGTCCATCCGCCATCCTTCGCACACGACCTAGCCATCGGAGTCTGCAATGTCTGAGGAGTGTGTACATGGTGGGAGGACCTGCAACCTCGAGGACCTGAGCGTTGGTAACTTTGTCACTCCAGTGGATGCCAAGGATGCGACGGAGAGAGCACAGGTGGAAGCTGTTCAGTTTGCACTCCTGTTTGGAGTATGTTGTCCATGTTTCACTGCCATAAAGGAGAGTGCTGACGATGCAGGCATTGTACACTGCCATCTTCGTGGAAATTGTCAGCTTTGGGTTCTCCCAGACGCGGGTGGTGAGGCGTCCTAAGGTCGTAGCAGCCTTGTCAATGCGCTTATTGATCTTGGCATGGAACCCCCAGGGAAAATAAAAAGAGGAAGGCCAAGAAACACCTGGCGACGTGACCTTGATGCAGAAACCAAGAAGATGGGATATACCTGGAGACAGCTGGAGAGAATTAGCCCAGGACAGAGGACTCTGGTGGACTGTTGTCGGTGGCCTATGCTCCAGGGGGAGTGATGGGCCTAAGTAAGTAACAATCAGAAAATCAGGTGGCTGGCACATTTTTATTAGGTAAGTGCTGTTTGTTTATTTTATTTTTATTCTTTTTTTTATCAAGGATAATGGAATAAGCACTCATGTGCTTTTTTACATCCAATCCCCGAGTGTATACAGTTTTGTAGATCTTATCTGTTCCCACTGGTACACAATGGCCTGCTCTTATGAAAAGCGGAACATGATTTAACATGTGCACAAGATGTTCTCTGTGCATTCATTCGCTCATTGAGCAATCGGTTTACAGTCTCATCTGAAGGACTTTTGGGGAGAGTGGAGTTAGCACTGATGTTAGCTCCAGGGGAAAAATCCCCTTGAACAAGAATCGAAACAGGGTCGTCAAACTTGTGAGCGCAATATTCTGACCACTAGGCTGTCCCGCCCCCTGCTGTGTGTGTGTGTGTTTGTGCAGTGTGTGTGTGCGTGTGCGTGCGAGGTGGTGTGTGCATGTGTGTGTGCGTGTGTGTGTGTGCATGCGTGTATGTGTGGACGGGGTGCTGGAGACGGTGTTAAATGAAAACATGGCATCAGCAATGTTGTATGTGTGTGTTAGCAGGGTTGCTGACTGGATAATGCGACAGGCCACAGCAGGCAGGAGAACTGGCATACAGTGGACCTTCACAAAGCAGCTGGAAGACTGGACTTCGCAGTCGACATCAGCCTTCTCTCTTCAGGCACCAAGACGCACAAGAGCAGCTATGTCACGTTGCAGAAGAAGCTTAAAAGATAGGCCTCCAAATCAACATCAGGAAGACGGAGGTCATGAGGGTGAACAACA
This sequence comes from Stramonita haemastoma, assembly GCA_030674155.1. NCBI lineage: Eukaryota > Metazoa > Mollusca > Gastropoda > Neogastropoda > Muricidae > Stramonita > Stramonita haemastoma. The sequence continues at coordinate 1,295,740 of CM060335.1, forward strand.
AGAAACAAGACCCAGTGCGACTACACCAAGAAAACATCAAGGAAGTCGACAAGTACCTACCTGGGCTGTGTCGTCAGTAAAGATGGGGGGACAGGGGGGATGGATTAAGACATCAAAAGCCGAATAAATAAAGCCTGTCATGCCATCAACACCCTTCGCCCAATCTGGAGATCAACAGCCCTCTCACTCCACAACAAGATCCGGATATTCAACACCAACATCAATCGGTCCTACTGTATGGCTCAGAAACCTTGCGGTAACAAAGACCAACACCCACAAACTCCAGTCATTCACCAACAGATGTCTTAGGAACATCCTCGGTATCAGGTGGCCAGAAGTCATCTCAAGTGAAGAACTGTGGGACAGGACCAGACACGCTCCAATCGAAATGGAGATCAAGAAAAGGAAATGGGGATGGATCGTCCATACGCTCCGCAAGCCTGCTTCAAACGTCACCAGGCAGGCCCTTGACTGGAACCCACAAGGGAAGCAGAAAGTAGGTTGACCAAAACAGACCTGGTGCAGAAGCATTGAAGCAGAGATGAAGGCAGCCGGAATGATGTGGGCCGAGCTAAGAGGATCTCCCAGAACCGAGTCCATTGAAGGTGTGTTGTTGCAGTATATGTTCCCAAGGGAATTCACAGGCATAAGTCAAGTAAGTCAAGTAGGGTTGCTGTTTCAATACACAGATTTGTGTGCAGATAATAGAAGGTAACTGAATTTGTTTTCAGGAGTGTGTGTGTGTGTGTGTGTGTGTGTGTGTGTGTGTGTGTGTGTGTGTGTGTGTGTGGTGTGTGTGAGAGAGAGATAGAGAGAGAGAGAGAGAGAGAGAGTTGATTTGATTTATTCTTTTTTTCTTTTATATCGAGGATAATGAAATAAGCACTCTTGTGCTTGTTTTACATTCAGTCCCCATGTGTATGCAGTTTTGTAGATCTTATCTGTTCCCACTGGTACACAATGGCCTACTCTTAAGAAAAGCGGAACAGGATTTAACATGTGCACAAGATGTTCTCTGTGCATTCATTCGCACATTGAGCAATCGGTTTACAGTCTCATCTGAAGGACTTTTCGGGAGAGTGGAGTTAGCACTGATGTTAGCTCCAGGGGAAAAATCCCCTTGAACAAGAATCGAAACAGGGTCGTCAAATTGGGAGCGCAATGTTCTGACCACTAGGCTATCCTTCCCCCCTGCTGTGTGTGTGTGTGTGTTTGTGCGTGTGTGTGTGTGCATGTGTGTGTGTGCGCGCGCGTGCGAGCGTGTGTGTGTGCATGCGTGTAAGTGTGTGTGCGTGTGTGTGTGTGTTTGCTGGACGGGGTGCTGGAGACACTGTTAAATGAAAACACGGCATCAGCAATGTTGTATGTGTGTGTTAGCAGGGTTGCTGACTGGATAATGCGACAGGCCACAGCAGTCAGGAGAACTGGCATACAGTGGACCTTCACGAAGCAGCTGGAAGACCTGGACTTCACAGAAGACATCAGCCTTCTCTCCCACAGGCACCAAGACGCACAAGAGAAGCTATGTCACGTTACGGAAGAAGCTGAAAAGATAGGCGTCCAAATCAACATCAGGAAGACGGAGGTCATGAGGGTGAACAAGAAGAAACAAGACCCAGTGCGACTACACCAAGAAAACATCAAGGAAGTTGACAAATTTACCTACCTGGGCAGTGTCGTTAGTAAAGATGGGGGGACGGGCGAGGACATCAAGTGCCGAATAAATAAAGCCTGTCATGCCTTCAACACCCTTCGCCCAATCTGGAGATCAACAGCCCTCTCACTCCACAACAAGATCTGGATATTCCACACCAACATCAAGTCAGTCTTACTGTACGGCGCAGAAAACCTCGCGGATAACGAAGACCAACACCCACAAACTCCAGACATTCACCAACAGATGTCTTGGGAACATCCTTGGTATCAGGTGGCCAGAAGTCGTCTTAAACTAAGAACTGTGGGACAGGACCAGACACGCTCCAATCAAGACGGAGATCAAGAAAAGGAAATGGGGATGGATCGTCCATACGCTCTGCAAGCCTGCTTCAAACGTCACCAAGCAGGCCCTTGACTGGAACCCACAAGGGAGGCAGAAAGCAGGTCGACCAAAACAGACCTGGTGCAGAAGCATTGAAACAGAGACGAAGGCAGCCGGAATGACGTGGGCCGAGCTGAAGAGGATCTTCCAAAACTGAGTCTGTTGGAGAAGTGTTGTTGCTTGCAAGGAAATTCACAGGCATAAGTCAAGTAAGTCAAGAAGGGTTGCTGTTTCAATACACAGATTTGTGTGCAGATAATAGAAGGTAACTGAATTTGTTTCTCAGTGTGTGTGTGTGTGTGTGTGTGTGTGTGTGTGTGTGTGTGTGTGTGTGTGTGTGTGTGTGAGAGAGAGAGATAGAGAGAGAGAGAGAGAGAGAGGGTTGATTTGATTTATTCTTTTATTCTTTTATATTGCGGATAATGGAATAAGCACTCTTGTGCTTTTTTTACATCCAGTCCCCGTGTGTATGCAGTTTTGTAAATGTCATCTGTTCCACGGGCACACGATGGCCTACTCTTACAAAAAGCGGAACAGGATTTAACGTGTGTGCACAATGTTCTGCGTGCGTTCACACACAGGGCCTCGGTTTATAGTCTCATTCGAAGGACTTGTGGAGAGTGGAGTCAGCACTGATGTTAAATCCAGGAGAAAAATCTCCTTGAATGGGATTCGAATTCAGGTTGTCAAATTGCAAGCGCAATGTTCTGACCCTAGGCTATCCCTAAAGAAAGAGAGAGAGAGATTTGTTTTATAAATATTTTTAATAGACATTTTCGAAATAATTTGTTTTTGTGTTCCCATTTTTGTGTGGTGTTTGTTTATATTTGTTCACTTCAAAAATGTTTTTGTTTTCCTTTTGTGTTCAATTTTGTGTGTGTTCATTTTGTGTGTCTTTGATGTCACAGCTTTGGTGAATCCCAGGACCATGTGACGACAATGGGAAGGGACAGTTAGAGGCTGGAGTCTGCCCCTGAGAGGTGTGTGTGAGATTACACATGTGATGCTCCACCACGAAATGAGTCGCTTAGCAACTGACCCACTTTTCCGCGAGGAGCCATTAAAGGCAGGTCGGGGTCATGTTGTCGACTTAAAGATTTTTATTGATTATCAAACTATAGCCATTATTCTATCTTGTAGTGAAGTATCAAGGTATAGTCTTGTTTCCTTTTGCCTTTAAATGTGTTAAAAAAAATACTCAAGCCCTCATTCTAGGTACCTTTTAGGATGATTAACTTGTCAATTTCTCATTTTGTCATTTCCTGCAGTCCATCATTTAAAGTTTTAATAACTTTTTATAGAAATGTTAGATTTTCAATCTGTTTTTTTGTATTGTATGGCAATTTTATTGCAGATTAATAACATGTTAATAACATTCTACTGATGATGGTCTCTGTTTTAGCTCCCAGGATCTTTTTCCCCAAGGCAATCAGACAATAAGGGGGCCGACACATTTTTATGAGCCAAGTGCTCTGTGTGTGTGTGTGTGTGTGTGTGTGTGTGTGTGTGTGTCAAAGTCAGTCAAAATTTTGTTTCCAGATGGTACATTGAGAAAGCAATAAAAAAAATTTTCATCAATCCATCTATCTTGAAAACCAAAAAAATAGAACAGCAAGTAAACAAGTAAAAACAACGAAAAGACCCACCCCCAAAATATTAAACTATAACATGATTACAACAACCCACATGGCAGAAATTGTTTAGTATAAAGAAATGAAATTTGTTGAAGGAGAGGCTTTTTTACAGGTTAGAATTGCTGAAAAATCTGAAACTGATAGAGGAAAAGGGGGGGGGGGGGGGGAGGGGAGAAAAGCTGTTATGTATATTAATTTCTCTTTGTGCGTTTCAGGGTCGGTGTTCCATGAGGACCAAGGACTGGTGCCATCTTTATTTTCTGTGGTAAGTATTCAGTTTGTACGTTTTGGGGTGGGGGGTTGTGTATAGATGGTGTCTATATTTTCTGTTTGTGTGTTTCAGTGTTGGTGTTCCCAGATAACCACAAGACACAACACCCTAGCAAAAACCATCTTGCAAGGAACAGTCGAGGGCAAGAGAAGAAGAGGCCGCCAAAAGAAATCATGGGTTGACAACATCAAAGACTGGACTGCCCAACCCCTGCAACGCCTCCTACTAGCCACACAGGATCGTGAAGCATGGAAAAAGATCTCCGTTGCGTCTTCTCTCATGTCCCCCCTACGTCCTTTGGGACATGGGACTGAGTGAGTGAGTGAGTGAGTTCCCAGATAACTGAGGACCGATGGTGCCATCTTTTTTTTCTGTGGTAAGTACTCAGTCTGTACATGTGTGTCTTGTTCCCTGTGAGGGGGGGGGGGGGGGGGGGGAGAGGCAGGTGCAGGGGGGGGAGGGGGTATTTCATGTATTTGAGTGTAGGCATGTTCTGCATCTGTTCTTTTTTCTGTGTGTCACACGCCACAACACCCTCCCCAAGACAGTCCTACAAGGAACGCTAGAAGGTGGCAGACGCCGAGGCAGACAAACCAAAAGCTGGATGGATAACATCAAGGAGTGGACCCACCTGGACAGTCCAACACTCATTCGGAAGGCGGAGGACAGGGCTGGATGGCGACGGCTGGCTGCAGAATCGTCTCTCATGTCTCCTCCACGACCATTCCGGTCATGAGAAAGAAAAAAAAGAAGACATGTAAGTACTGCGTGCATGTTAGTGTTTATTTGTTTTTGTTTGTTTTTATGTTGAGGATACCAGAATAAGCACTCATGTGCCCTATGTGTATGCGTTTATGTAAATTTTGTCATTCGTTACCACTCGCTTACTGTTTCGAAAAGAGGAACGGGTTTTAACATGTGCGCAAGATGTTTTGTGTGTGTGTTTGATTTTTTTTTTTTTTTACGTATGTACACTTAAAGTGATATTAGTGTGTGTGTGTGTGTGTGTGTGTGTGTGTGTGTGTGTGTGTGTGTGTGTGTGTGTGTTCTTTTGGCAGAGTAGCTTGTTTCCACAGTATTTGCTGAGAGAGTTCTAACTGGCTGTTTTTTTTTGTTTTTTTTTTTATTTCCCCTTTTTAAAAGAAAACAAAACTTTTATTTCCTTGTAAAAAAAATGATAGAGGAAAAGGGGGAGAAGGGGAGAAAAGGATGGAGCTATTTAGGGGTTTGAAAATGATGTGTGTCATAGATCAGAAAGGTTGGACACAATTGCGTGTCATCTTCCGTGTCGAACCTTGAACATTTTTTTTGCCATTTCTCAGCTAGAGCTCCGAGGTTCATCAATGGTGAGATTTTGCATATGCGACCGTTTTTAAACATCCACCATGAAGGTAGCCACATTCCAGCTTGAGATGTATGCTGGGTATGTTCATGTTTCCATAACCCACTGAAGGTTGATAATGGATTATGGGGTCTTGAACGTGCATATTTCATCTTCCTCATGTGTATTTAGATGAAAAGCATTAAGGCACTGGCAGGTCTGCACTTGAAGTTGACGTGGGTAGTCATAAAAATCCCCACACTTCAATTCACCAGACTGCATTGCAGTTTGAACCCACGACTTGTTGGATCCATGGTATTGAAGTTGGAGGGTCTTAACCACTTGACGGTGGCATCTGTCGAACCTTGAAATGATTTGTGCTGTAAATGAGAAAGGTTTGTCACAGGTGTTTGTCATCTTGTGTGCTGAAGCCGATGCATTTCTCTACAGCTGTTGTGTATGTTAATTCGTGTTTGTGCGTTTCAGGGTTGGTGTTCCATGATGATCAAGGACTGGTGCCATCTTTCTGTGGTAAGTATTCAGTTTGTACATTTTGGGGGGGGGGGGGGGGGGGGGGGGGGGGTTGTGTATAGATGGTGTCTATATATTCTGTTTGTGCGTTTCAGCGTTGGTGTTCCCAGATAGCTGAGGACTGATGGCGCCAACATTTTTTTCTGTGGTAAGTACTCAGTCTGTACATTTGTGTCTAGCCCCATAGGGGAGGGGGAGGGAGGGGGGGAGGGGAGAGGTGAATGGGGGGGGGGGGATTTCAGGTATTTGTGTGTAGGCATGTTCTACATCTGTTCTTTTCTGTGTGTTACATGAAAGTACTGTGTGCGTGTGTGCGTTTATTTGTATTTAAATTTCTTTTTTATGTTGAGGATAACAGAATAAGCACTCGTGTGCCCTCTGTGTACGCATTTTTGTAAATTTTGTCATTCGTTACCACTGGCAAATAATGGCTTAATGTTTTGAAAAGAGGAACGGATTTTAACCTGTGCGCAAGATGGTTTTTTTTGTGTGTTTGTGTGTGTGTGTTCTTTTGGCAGAGTAGCTTGTTTCTACAGAATTTGTCGAGAGAGTTGTCGCTGGCTGGTTTTTTTTTTTTTTTTAATCTCCCCTTTTTAAAAAAACAAACCCAACTATTTATTTCCTTGTAAAAAAATGATAGAGGAAAAGGGTGAGAAGGGAAGAAAAGGATGGAGTTATTTGGATGATTGAAAATGATGTGTCATAAATCAGAAAGGTTTGACACAAGTGCGTGTCATCTTCTGTGTCGACCCTTGAACAATTCTTTTGCCGTTTCTCAGCTAGAGCTCTGAGGTTCATCAATGGTGAGATTTTGCGTACGCGACCATTTTTAAACAACCACCATGAAGGTAGCCACATTCCAGCTTGAGATGTATGCTGGGTATGTTCATGTTTCCATAACCCACCGAAGGCTGACATGAATTATGGGGTCTTGAACGTACATATTTCATCTTCTGCATGTGTATTTAGATGAAAAGCAGTAAGGCACTGGCAGGTCTGCACTTGAAGTTGATGTGGGTAGTCATAAAAATCCCCACACTTCAATTCACCAGACTGCATCGCGGTTCGAACCCAGGATTTGTTGGATCCATGGTATTGAAGTTGGACGGTCTTAACCATTTGACTGTGGCATCTGTGGAACCTTGAAATGATTTGTGCTGTAAATGAGAAAGGTTTGTCACAGGTGTTTGTCATCTTGTGTGCTGAAGCCCATGCATTTCTCTATAGCTGTTATGTATATTAATTCATGTTTGTGCGTTTCAGGGTTGGTGTTCCATGATGATCAAAGACTGGTGGTGCCATGTTTTTTCTGTGGTAAGTATTCAGTTTGTACATTTTGGGGGGGGTGGGGGGGTTGTGTATAGGTGGTGTCTATATATTCTGTTTGTGTGTTTCAGCGTTGGTGTTCCCAGATAGCTGAGGACTGATGGCGCCAACTTTTTTTTCTGCGGTAAGTACTCAGTCTGTACATTTGTGTCTAGTCCCAAGGGGGGAGGGGAGAAGTGAATGCGGGGGGGGGGGGGAGGGGGGGGGGGGGATTTCAGGTATTTGTGTGTAGGCATGTTCTACATCCGTTCTTTTCTGTGTGTTACATGTAAGTAGTGTGTGCGTGTGTGTGTTTATTTGTATTTTTATTTATTTATTTGATTTATTTTGAAGATACCAGAATAAGTACTCATGTGTGCTATGTGTATGTGTTTTTGTAAATTTTGTCATTCGTTACCACTGGCAAATAATGGCTTAATGTTTTGAAAAGAGGAACGGGTTTTAACATGTGCGCAAGATGGTTTTTGTGTGTGTTTGTGTATGTGTGTGTGTTTGTGTGTGTGTTCTTTTGGCAGAGTAGCTTGTTTCCACAGAATTTGCTGATAGAGTTCTCGCTTGCTGGTTTTTTTTTTTTTTTTTTTTTTTTAAATCTCCCCTTTTTAAAAAAAACACCCAACTATTTATTTCCTTGTAAAAAAATGAAAAAGGAAAAGGTGGAGGAGGGGAGAAAAGGATGGAGTTATTTGGGGGGTTGAAAATGATGTGTGTCATAAATCAGAAAGGCTTGACACAAGTGCATGTCATCTTCTGTGTCAAACCTTGAACAGTTTTTTTCTGTTTCTCAGCTAGAGCTCTGAGGTTCATCAGTGGTGAGATTTTGTGTATGCGACAATTTTTAAACAACCACCATGAAGGTAGCCACATTCCAGCTTGAGATGTATGCTGGGTATGTTCATGTTTCCATAACCCACTGAAGGCTGACATGAATTATGGGGTCTTGAACATGCATATTTCATCTTCTGCATGTGTATTTAGAAGAAAAGCATTAAGGCACTGGCAGGTGTGCACTTGAAGTTGACGTGGGTCGTCATAAAAATCCCCACACTTCAATTCACCAAACTGCATCGCGGTTCGAACCCAGGATTTGTTGGATCCATGGTATTGAAGTTGGAGGGTCTTAACCATTTGACTGTGGCATCTGTGGAACCTTGAAATGATTTGTGCTGTAAATCAGAAAGGTTTGTCACAGGTGTTTGTCATCTTGTGTGCTGAAGCCCATGCATTTCTCTACAGCTGTTATGTATATTAATTTGTGTTTGTGCGTTTCAGGGTTGGTGTTCCATGAGGATCAAGGACTGGTGCCATCTTTCTGTGGTAAGTATTCAGTTTGTACATTGTGGGGGTGGGGGGGGGGGTTGTGTATAGATGGTGTCAATCAATCAATCAATCAATCAATCAAATTTTTATTTCCAGATGGTACATTGAGTAAGCATCGATTTGCTTTTTTCCATCAAGCCATCTATCTAAAGAAAAGAAAAACAAAATCAAAACAACTGCAAAAAACAAAATAAAGCAACACAAAAAAACCAACAAAAAATCAAAGCAGAAAATCCCTAGCAAAACAATAAAACCAACAAAGAAAGAAAAGGGGAAAAAACAAACAAAGAAACAAATAAAACAAAAACAAACATTTCACCAACATTAATTAGCTAACATGATTTCAACAACCTTAAAATAGAATATGTCTATAGATAAAACAAGCAACAACAATAGCAACTAAACAACCATAAGAGGAGAAAAAACAAACAAAAACACACACACCTACACACACACGAAAAAAAAACACACAAAAAACACACACTCCCACTCAAAATTGATACGCACGCACACACACACTATGTCTATATATTGTGTTTGTGCGTTTCAGCATTGGTGTTCCCAGATAGCTGAGGACTGATGATGGCGCCATCTTTTTTCCTGTGGTAAGTCTCAGTCTGTACATTTTTGTCTTGTCCCAGGGGGAGGGGGGTGAGAGGAGGGGGAGGAGAATTTCATGTATTTGTGTGTAGACATGGTCTACATCTGTTCTTTTCTGTGTGTTACATGTAAGTACTGCGTGCGTGTGTGTGTTTATTTGCATTAAAAAATTTTAAAATTATTTTGAGGATAACAGAATAAGCACTCATGTTCCCCATCTGTATGCGTTTTTGTAAATTTTGTCATGCATTCCCACTTGTACATAATGGCTTACTGTTTCGAAAAGAGGAACAGATTTTAACATGTGCGCCAGATGTTGTGTGTGTGTGTGTGTTCTTTTGGCAGAGTAACTTGTTTCCACAGAATTTGTCAAGAGAGTTCTAGCTGGCTGGATTTTTTTGTTTTTTTAAAATCTCACCTTTTAAAAAAAAAAAACCCAACTATTTATTTCCTTGTAAAAAAGATGATAGAGGAAAAGGGGGAGAAGGGGAGAAAAGGATGGAGTTATTTGGGGGTTTGAAAATGATGTGTGTCATAAATCAGAAAGGTTTGACACAAGTGCGTGTCATCTTCCGTGTTGAACCTTGAACAATTCTTTGCCGTTTCTCAGCTAGAGCTCCGAGGTTCATCAGTGGTGAGATTTCATGTATGCAACTGTTTTTAAACAACCACCATGAAGGTAGCCACATTCCAGTTTGAGATGTATGCTGGGTATGTTCATGTTTCCATAACCCACTGAAGGCTGATATGAATTATGGGGTCTTGAACGTGCATATTTCATCTTCTGCATGTGTATTTAGATGAAAGGCATTAAGGCACTGGCAGGTCTGCATTTGAAGTTGATCTGGGTCATCATAAAAATCCCCACACTTCAATTTACCAGACTGCATCGCGGTTCGAACCCACGACTTCTTGGATCCATGGTATTGAAGTTGGAGGGTCTTAACCATTTGACTGTGGCATCTGTCGAACCTTGAAATGATTTGTGCTGTAAATCAGAAAGGTTTGTCACAGGTGTTTGTCATCTTGTGTGCTGAAGCCGATGCATTTCTCTACAGCTGTTGTGTATGTTAATTCGTGTTTGTGCGTTTCAGGGTTGGTGTTCCATGAGGATCAAGGACTGGTGCCATCTTTCTGTGGTAAGTATTCAGTTTGTACATTTTGGGGGAATTTCAGGTATTTGTGTGTAGGCATGTTCTACATCTGTTCTTTTCTGTGTGTTACATGAAAGTACTGTGTACTTGTGTGTGTTTATTTGTATTTAAATTTCTTTTTTATGTTGAGGATAACAGAATAAGCTCTCATGTGCCCTATGTGTAAGCATTTTTGTAAATTTTGTCATTTGTTACCACTGGCAAATAATGGCTTAATGTTTTGAAAAGAGGAACGGGTTTTAACATGTGCGAAAGATGGTTTTTTTTGTGTGTGTGTGTTTGTGTGTGTGTGTGTTCGTTTGGCAGAGTAGCTTGTTTCCACAGAATTTGATGAGAGCGTTCTAGCTGGCTGTTTTTTTTTGTTTTTTTTTAATCTCCCCTTTTTAAAAAAAACCCACCTATTTATTTCCTTGTAAAAAAAAATGATAGAGGAAAAGGGGGAGCAGGGGAGAAAAGGATGGAGTTATTTGGGGGATTGAAAATGATGTGTGTCATAAATCAGAAAGGTTTGATACAAGTGCGTGTCATCTTCCGTGTTGAACCTTAAACATTTTTTTTGCCGTTTCTCAGCTAGAGCTCCAAGGCTCATCAATGGTGAGATTTCACGTATGCGACCATTTTTAAACATCCACCATAAAAGTAGCTGCATTCCAGCTTAAAATATTTGCTGGGTATGTTCATGTTTCTGTAACCCACTGAAGGCTGACATGAATTACGGGGTCTTGAACGTGCATATTTCATCTTCTGCATGTATATTTACATGAAAAGCATTAAGGCACTGGCAGGTCTACACTTGAAGTTGACGTGGGTAGTCATAAAAATCCCCACACTTCAATTCACCAGACTGCATCGCAGTTCGAACTCACGGCTTGTTGGATCCATGGTATTGAAGTTGGAGGGTCTTAACCATTTGACTGTGGCATCTGTCGAACCTTGAAATGATTTGTGCTGTAAATCAGAAAGGTTTGTCACAGGTGTTTGTCATCTTGTGTGCTAAAGCCCATGCATTTCTCTACAGCTGTTATGTATTTTTTTGTTTTTGTTTTTTGAATCTTTGATAAGTCATTTTCAAAATGATTGAGAAGTTGGTACCTGCACTTGTCTTTCCTCACTACTTTTTCCTCAGCTGTTATGTATATTAATTTGTGTTTGTGCGTTTCAGGGTTGGTGTTCCATGATGATCAAGGACTGGTGCCATCTTTCTGTGGTAAGTATTCAGTTTGTACATTTTGGGGGGGGGGTGGGGGGGGGGTTGTGTATAGATGTTGTCTATATATTCTGTTTGTGCATTTCAGGGTTGGTGTTCCCAGATAGCTGAGGACTGATGGCGCCAACTTTTTTTTTCTGTGGTAAGTACTCAGTCTACATTTGTGTCTTGTCCCAAAGGGGAGGGGGAGGGAGGGGGGGAGAGGTGAATGGCGGGGGGGGGGGGGGGGGGGGGGATTTCAGGTATTTGTGTGTAGGCATGTTCTACATCTGTTCTTTTCTGTGTGTTACATGAAAGTACTGTGTACTTGTGTGTGTTTATTGTATTTAAATTTCTTTTTTATGTTGAGGATAACAGAATAAGCACTCGTGCCCTATGTGTACGCATTTTTGTAAATTTTGTCATTCGTTACCACTGGCAAATAATGGCTTAATGTTTTGAAAAGAGGAACGGGTTTTAACATGTGTGCAAGATGGTTTTTTTTTGTGTGTGTGTGTGTGTGTGCTTTTGGCAGAGTAGCTTGTTTCCACAGAATTTGCTGATAGAGTTCTCGCTTGCTGGTTTTTTTTAAAATCTCCTTTTTAAAAAAAAACAACCCAACTATTTATTTCCTTGTAAAAAAATGATAGAGGAAAAGGGGGAGAAGGGGAGAAAAGGATGGAGTTATTTGGATGATTGAAAATGATGTGTGTCATAAATCAGAAAGGCTTGACACAAGTGCGTGTCATCTTCCGTGTCGAACCTTGAACATTTTTTTCCTGTTTCTCAGCTAGAGCTCTGAGCTTCATGAATGGTGAGATTTCATGTATGGGACCGTTTTTAAACATCCCCATAGAGGTAGCTGCATTCCAGCTTGAGATGTATGCTGGGTATGTTCATGTTTCCATAACCCACTGAAGGCTGACATAAATTATGGGGTCTTGAACGTGCATATTTCATCTTCTGCTTGTGTATTTGCATGAAAAAGATTAAGGCCTTGGCAGGTCTACACTTGAAGTTGATGTGGGTCGTCATAAAAATCCCCACACTTCAATTCACCAGACCGCTTCCCGGTTCAAACCCAGGATTTGTTGGATCCATGGTACTGAAGTTGAACGGTCTTAACCACTTGACTGTGGCATCTGTGGAACCTTGAAATGATTTATGTTGTAAATAAGAAAGGTTTGTCACAGGTGTATGTCATCTTGTATGCTGAAGCCCATGCATTTTTGTACAGCTGTTATGTATATTAATTTGTGTTTGTGCGTTTCAGGGTTGGTGTTCCATGATGATCAAGGACTGGTGCCATCTTTCTGTGGTAAGTATTCAGTTTGTATGTTTTGGGGTGGGGGGTTGTGTATAGATGGTGTCTAGATATTCTGTTTGTGCGTTTCAGCGTTGGTGTTCCCAGATAGCTGAGGACTATTGGTGAAGGAATCAGGACACGAGGCTGCCATCTCCATCACAAGTTAAGTGCACTATATGTGTGTGTGTCTGTGTGTGTGTGTGTGTGTATTTACCTGTGACAGGAAGATGAAAGGTGAGAAGGTCAGAGGCTGGTCATTTTCTCCTCACCTAAGAGCATGTCACCAATCCATTGTCACTCTCTTTTTGTTGGTCATGTTTTTACTAACCAACAGAAATGGCCAGTCGTTGGGGAGGGGGCATTTACTCAGTGTGTTATTTCAGTGTTGTGTTCATTTAGTTAGGTGTGCACAGGTGAGCGTGGTGTTTGTTTTGTTTTCAGATTAGCATCTTTGTACATGCAGGAACTTTAGAGGAATTTTGTTGTTTTTGTGTGTGTGTGTGTGTGTGCTGCATTGTCAGTGACTAAAGTATTTATTGTGTGTTCACAGGGTTGGCACATGCAGACAGCTGAAGACTGTGCAGAGAGAGGAGACAGGATTTGCTGAACGGGGATTTACATGCAGGTGAGTGCTGTACATTCCACTGTCAGTCACAGCAGAGTTCTCTGCATAAAATTCAGGCTGCTCTCCCAAGAGAGAGCATGTCGTCTCAAGAACAGCACCACCCATTTGAAATTTAAAAATAAAATTGTTTGCATGTGTATTTGTTTAGCTATCAGAGTGGTGATTCTGTACAGAATGTTGCCAGGAACAGACCTCTTTTTGCAGTGTTTGTTTTGTTTTGTTTTTTTTTACATGTGAGGGACAGTTTTGTTCAAATATCGATTCTACAAGCTCACATATTAAAAGCTTTTTAAATTTGTTTTTTTTGTTTTGTTAATGATTGGAGAAATGAGCTTCATTACAATAGTAGATGTCTTTATTATTAAAACTATAAAATCAATATTGGTTTGGAAAATGCATAACTTGCTTATAACATGTGTGTGTCTGCGCTCTTATCAAATTTCAGTGTGGTTGTCACAAGCTCCCTGTTGAGGTTAGACATTTTCTTAATATTCCAGGGAAGAAGAATATGTTGCAAATGCAATTTGTTGGAATCTATCTGACTTTGTTGCATATTAGCAAAAAAAAAGTTTGTGTGTGTGCGTGCTTTTTGTCTCTGTGTGTATGGGTGAGTTGCTTCATGCATGTAGTGAAGTAGCTGTTGTTCTACATGTTGACTGCTGTGTGTTACAGGGCTGATGAACCAAGACTGAAGGGATCAGGACAGGAGGCTGCCATCTCCATCACAAGTTAAGTGCACTGTTTGTGTGTGTGTGTTTGCGTGCGTGCGTGTGTTTACCTGTGACAGGAAGATGAAAGGTGAGAAGGTCAGAGGCTGGTCATTTTCTCTTCACCTTTAGAGCATGTCACCAATCCATTGTCACTCTTATTTTTGTTGGTCATGTTTTTACTAACCAACACAAATGGCTAGTCCAGTGGGGGGGGGGGGGGGGGGGGGGGGGGGGGGGATTTACTGGGTGTGTTATTTGAGTGTTGTGTTTATTTAGTTAGGTATGCTCAGGTCTTCAAATATCTTTTTACAAGCAGGAACATGAGAGGAATTTTGTTTTTTTGCATGTGTGTGTGTGTGTGCGTGTTACATTGTCAGTGACTAAAGTATTTATTGTGTGTTCACAAGGTTGGCACATGCAGACAGCTGAAGACTGTGCAGAGAGAGGAGTCTGGACTTGCTGAATGGGGATGTACATGCAGGTGAGTGCATACCTCTGTCAGTCACAGCAGAGTTCTCTGCATGAAAGTCAGGCTCAAGAGCAGCACCACCCATTTGAAATTAAAAAATAAAATTGTTTGCATGTGTATTTGTTTAGCTATCAGAGTGGTGATTCTGTACAGAATGTTGCCAGGAAAAACTCTTTTTGCAGTGTTTGGTTTAGTTTTGTTTTTTTACATGTGAGGAACAGTTTTGTTCAAATATCAATTCTACAAGCTCACATATTAAAGGCTTTTTAAATTTGTTTTATGTTTTGTCAGTGATTGGAGAAATGAGCTTCATGGCGATAATAAATGTCTTTATTATAAAACTATAAATTCAGTATTGGTTTGGAAAATGCATAACTTGCATATCACATGTATGTGTCTGCGCTCTTATAAAATTTCATTTTGGTTGTCACAAGCTCCCTGTTGAGGTTAGATGTTTTCTTGATATTCCAGGGAAGAAGAAGATGTTGCAAATGCAATTTGTTGGAATCCATCTGACTTTGTTGCATATTAGCAAAAAAAAGTTTGTGTGTGTGCGTGCTTTTTCTCTGTGTGTGTGTTTGGGTGAGTGTGCTTCATGCATGTAGTGAAGTAGCTGTTGTTTCTACATGTTGACTACTGTGTGTTACAGGGCTGATGAACCAAGACTGAAGGGATCAGGACAGGAGGCTGCCATCTCCATCACAAGTTAAGTGCACTGTGTGTGTATGTGTGTTTGCGTGTGTGCGTGTGTGTTTACCTGTGACAGGAAGATGAAAGGTGAGAAGGTCAGAGGCTGGTCATTTTCTCTTCACCTTTAGAGCATGTCACCAATTCATTGTCACTCTCTTTTTGTTGGTCATGTTTTTACTAACCAACACAAATGGCTAGTCCGGGTGGGGGGGGGGGGGGGGGGGGGGGAATTTACTGGGTGTGTTATTTGAGTGTTGTGTTTATTTAGTTAGGTATGCTCAAGTGAGTGTTGTTTTCATTTAGTCTTCAAATATCTTTTTACAAGCAGGAACATGAGAGGAATTTTGTTTTTTGCATGTGTGTGTGTGTCGCGCGTTGCATTGTCAGTGACTAAAGTATTTATTGTGTATTCACAGGGTTGGCACATGCAGACAGCTGAAGACTGTGCAGAGAGAGGAGACAGGATTTGCTGAATGGGGATCTACATGCAGGTGAGTGCTACTGTCAGTCACAGCAGAGTTCCCTGCATGAAATTCATTGTGTTCTCTTCAGGGAGAGCATGTCGTCTCAAGAGCAGTGCCACCTATTTAAAGAGAGACTTAGATCATTGAAAAGACTCAGATACAATGTTGTGTTGGATTTCACCTCACTTTGGTGTATATTAGACTATAAAAAGCTTGTGTTTGTCTTTGTGTTTCTGTGCTTATTACATTATCCTCAGTATTAAAGAAAGAATAAATAAATAAAACACATATACACACACGCACATCAACGTTCATACATGCGCGCACATGCACACACTGAGATTAAAAAGAAATTATTTTAGAAACATTATGAAAAGTCAGACAAAAAAGTTATATCAGGTTACAATAGCATCCATGCATTTAGGTTCATACCTCATAAAGGCAAAAAACAAAAACGGGAACGAAAAACCCCAAATTTGTACAGATACCATAACAATCAAACAAACAAAAAAATCAGTCTATGGAATCAACAATAATGATTATGATAACAACGCTACGATAATATGATAATCACCCATCACCACTAAGTGCAATAACACAACAATAACTAAAAAAGTAATTGGAAAGGATGACGGGGGAGGGGGGGGGGTTAGGAACACAATTAACCAACAACAAAAATTAATTAAAATATATAAAAGTTTTACAAGCAAACAAGAACCCATACATGATATAAACAAAACAAAACCCAAAGCTCACAGTCAGGCTAGACTACCAAACCAAAACAACAACAATTATGATAGTGTTAAGGGAAGATGAGGGGGGGACGTGGACTTGTCCTTGGGCTTGCGCATAGGATTTTTAAGGTGAGAGACAGTGCGCGCAGTACCGTTCCCACCCTTTAAACTCGCGGTTCATCTGCCATGGCCCAGCAAGCTGGGACGGTGACAGCGAGGTCCTCGGGTCGTAGGCAGATTTACAACTGGTGGTTGAAGGCTCAGCCAGGCATATATTAGGGATGCGCCAGCCCTCAGTTCTTTAGGCCTGCCAGCAGGGTATTTTAGTCTTCACTATTTGCCCATAGCTGGGAGGCTGGTGCGTGGGCACCAGGACGTATCCACACGACGGTGGGCCATGCGTGCCGCACGTAAGGGGGCCAGCTCTCCTTCCTGACCCAGTTATACCGCCAGGTACTCGGTCGCGCCATGACGTAGCAAGCTCAGTGAGAACAGGGGGCACCACGGGAAGGTGTTGCTACGGGCACAGTAATGTAGGAGAGGCCATTGCAAGTGACCACCTGCCCGTTACCAGGCAGGGGCCCCCTTGGCGATCACTACACCTGGAAAGGAGAGGCTATGTTTTGTGCATTCACTTTCCTTAGGGAGAGCGGGACGTTGTAGCACCAGACCTCAACCCTGCCACAGGGGGTACAGTATCAAATACCCATACCCCCACCCCGATAGTGTTAATAATCCCATCACTAATAACATCCATTATAAAACCTATTAAATTGAATAAAGAGAGAAAAAAAAAAAGGGAAAAAAAAATTCAAGTCACAATATTGTAACATCAGCTATTTGCTCTTCTCCTTTCCAAAGTAATTATATTTGCAAAATTTGTGTGTGTGTGTGTGTGTGTGTGTGTGTGTGTGTGTGTGTGTGTGTGTGTGTGTGTGTGTGAGTGAGTGAGAGTGCTTCATCCATGTAGTGAGATAATCTGCTGTTTCTACATGTTCACTGCTGTGTGTTACAGGGCTGATGAACCAAGACTGAAGAGATCAGGACATGCGGCTGCCATCTCCATCACAAGTTAAGTGCACTGTTTGTGTGTGTGCGTGCGTGCGTGCCATGTGTGTTATGTGTGTATGTTTACCTGTGACAGGAAGTTGAAAGGTGAGAAGGTCAGAGGCTGGCTATTTTCTCCACACATCATTGCATTGGCACTTCCTTTTTGTTGGTCATGTTTTTACTAACCAGCACAAATGGCCAGTCTGGTATTTTACTCAATGCGGTGTTTATTTATTTAGGTGTGCACAGGTGAGTGTGATATTCATTTAGTCTTCCAACTAGTATCTTTCTACAGGCAGGAACATGAGGGAAATTTGTGGTTTTTTTGCATAAGTGTGTGTGTGTGTGCGCACGCTACATTGTCAGTGACTAAAGTATTTATTGTGTATTCACAGGGTTGGCACATGCAGACAGCTGAAGACTGTGCAGAGAGACACAAGTCAGGACTTGCTGAATGGGGATCTACTGGACAGGTGGTTATTCTAAACAAAAATACTTTATACCATTTTATGTCACAACAGATTTCTCTGCATGAAACTAAGGCACTAGAGGTAGACCTGGGAGATTGTAAAAATCTCCACCCTTAAATTGCCAGACAACATTGAGATTCAAACCTACGACTTAGTGGACATGAAGGATTGATGTTTGTTTGTAAGCGCACACATGAATGTCTTGAAAAACTCCATGAAAACTCTTTGAAAAGTCATGGAATTTGATTTTGAGAGACGTGTCTGAACCCTGTACATATCTAATGGGGAAACGTCTTCAGGCCTGTGCTCACAATCCCACACAGGGGGACGGATAGCCTAGTGGTCAGAACATTGCGCTGGCAATTTGACGACCCGGGTTCGATTCTGGTCGAGGAGATTTTTCTCCTGGAGTTAACATCAGTGCTGACTCCACTCTCCCCAAAAGTCCTTCGGATGAGACTTTAAACCGAGGCCCCGTGTGCGAACGCACGCAGAACATTTTGCGCACACGTTAAATCCTGTTCCGCTTTTCGTAAGAGTAGGCCATTGTGTGCCGGTGGGAACAGATGACAATATTTACTAAACTACATACACACGGGGACCGGATGAAAAAAAGCAGATGATTGCTTACTCTGTTATCCTTGATATAAAAGAATAAAATAAAATAAAAAATAAATAATAACACATACTGACAGGCTTCCTGCTCAGGCTAGCTCACACAACAATGCTGCCAACACTTTTCTTTCTTGAGTGTGGATATTTTCAGGCTGTAAAGAGATGTTCAATATTTTCACACATGATAGGTTTTCATTTTGAGAAAGTTTGTCAATTAAAAAAAATAAAATAAAAAATAAAAAGGCTTCAGCTTGAGGGGGCACAGCCCCTGACTCCCGCATTTAGGAGGGGAGGGGGTCACACCTCTCCCGTGAACTCTTCCACTGTCATTCATATTCCTCATTGTGACTCTAGAAACCCTGGTTGCTTTGCTGTGTTATTCATGTACTCGTCCACTGTAATTCATATTCCTCATTGTGACTCTAGAAACCATGGTTGCTTCGCTGTGTTATTCATGTAGTGCATATTTCAGGCATTCACTTACAGCTGAAGACATCTTTGTTTGCGATGATTATTTGATAAAGACTAGCATGTATGGGCTGGCTATGGTTAAAAAAAAGTTCACTATTGGTAAAAAAAACAAAGTTAAAAATCACCCCTGTTAGAGATTATGTGCACAAAATATCCTTCCTTCCTTACTTTCTAGACTGGTGTAGTATGATTAGATCATTGAGCCAACGTCGCTGATGTTATGTGTTATGTGGTGACCGATGTGTCACTGATAATGTGTTATGTGGTGACTGACATGTCACTGATGCCATGTGTTATGTGGTGACTGATGTGTCACTGTTGTTGCTGTGTGCAGATGGTGTCTGTCCATGATGGAAGGGGCAATGGGCAGCACAAGTGTGTATCAAACCAGGGCCACACATCTTGCAACACATCATCGCATCAAACCAGGGCCACACATCTTGCAACACATCATCGCATCAAACCAGGGCCACACATCTTGCAACACATCATCGCATCAAACCAAGGCCACACATCTTGCAACAGGCATTGTGTTGGGAGGCAGGAGATGTGACTGCTGAAATAAAAGAAAGTGTCATTACAACCACCCCCCGCTCTCCTGCCTCTCAACGTGTTCATTTCCAAGACTGTTTGACAGCTTTCTTTGTGAGCTTCTGTATACACACACCTGACTTGTGTTTTGTTTTTCTGAGGGGTATGTGCGTGCACATGCCTGAGTTGTGTGTGTGTGTGTGAGAGAGAGAGAGAGAGAGATCAGTAAACTCCCTGCTAGAGCTCTGAGATTCACCAATGGTGAGATTTTCTGTATTCGACCAATTTTGCTCACCATGAAGGTAGCCGCATTTTGACTTTGGGGAGGCATGTCATCTGAAAACGCTGACATTTTATCCACACAAATAAAATGACTAAAATACAACCATCCAAATAGGCTAAAAGACAGCTATCTAAAAATTACCATCACTTAAACCACACATAAAATGGCTACCACACGGGTAAAATACTCCAAATGCTCTGCTATGTCACCATCAGTCACCAAAGGTGTCGATCCAAAGAAACAGTGCGATCCAAAGAAACAGTGCATTTACATTGACAAAACAAACCCCACAGAGGTGAAGAGGAAGTTCATCAGTTCTTTGGTAGCATATCACTCACAAGCCATGCCCATGTAAGATATAAATATATATATATATATATATATATATATATGTATAATTTGGGGCTTTAAGTTGCCGTGACTAATGAATTATTGGGAAAAATAAGAAAATATACAAGGGACTTGCAATGGAGGGACAGAGACGGGCTGGAGAAAAAGTTGAAGAAACTAGAAAAAGTCAAAGAGAGCAATGCTGTGGCTTCTGCAAATGAAAACACAAGCTCACGGCAACTTAAAGCCCAAAATTATATATATATATATATATATATATATATATAACAATATATATGTAGATATTTTCCCACACCCCTATAGTATAAAGGCAGCCACAGGCACAGAGATGTGCTAGGAATCTACTTTGGTGGTCACTTGCCAATCTAAACCAGGCTATACATAAAAACGGGTATTCAGTCACAATGGCATCACAGACAACACTCCAACCCACTGTCGCTCCATCCACAGTGAGGTGAACTAATATAGTCACACAATAGGCCTACAAAACATATCCACAGCCACACTGTAAGGGTACGGCCATAGTAAACCGGGCCTGTCCCGTTGTTTTGACGGCGGCCATAGTCAACCAGGCCCCTCTCTTTCTGACAATGTGGTCACCCCCCCCCCCCCCCAGACTGCGAGTGACATGAAAATGAAGCTGAAATGAAAAAAATGTTTTTACATAAAATACCCCCACAAAAACTTTTATCTAAACCACTGGAATGTAATTGGGAAGGGTCAATTTACTATTGTGTGTAGTCAGAATTTTTGAAGCACCAGAAATAAGTTTTTCTTGATTATTTTCCTTTCTGTCAACCCTGCAAAGGGAAGGTCCTGTGGCTCTACTATGGCCACACACAGCCGTTATCAGTGACGCCACAGAGTAATTCAGCAGGGCAGCATTTTTCACCCACCCCAGCAAAATTGACAGTGTCAACTATGGCAGCAGCCTAAGGTGAACTAATATCTGGTCACACAATACAAATCAGTATCTCCACATCTACAAAGACCAGCACAGCTGTCAACTCGACCTACAAAGAATTACCACGAGAAAAACAGCAGGCTATATACCAAAAATCTCAACTTCACCTGAAAACCAGGCACAGTCACCAGCAGGTAGACATCCGGCCAGCTGACACACAAAGCAAAGACTGCAAGTCCATGCTATCCACTCCCCTCAAAAGAGGTAAAATACAATAATATAAAATGATGAAATAAAGGCAACGGTAAAGGGAGTAAGGGGTCAGAGACCTCGGCTTCTCTAGGGGCCAGCATGTTGAGGGCGGAGCCCATCTCCTCCCCCTCGCTGTTTTACCTTCCCTGACCCTAAAGAGGGCAGGTACCCATTTATAGCTGGGGGGACTGTGCTGAAGGCAAGGCGTGCCAAGGGTCACCCATCCAACTGGTAACCAGCTCAACACTGCTTAACTTGACTGGGGGAAAGCAAGTGCTCTGACCACTTAAGTATCCCACTCCCAAATGATGAAACATACAACAAAAACATAAAATAATAATAGATATTCCAGTGGTCCCTTCAAGAATGATGCTGAGTTTGTCAACCTCCCCCCCCCCCAAAAAAAAACAAATTAAAAAAACAAACTCTGCATCACTCTTGAAGTGTCAACACTTAAAAAGAGTGTCAACAAGGCAAGCAGCAGAAATGACATAGACACATAGAGCTGGCATCACCTGAAGGCCTAACACATAAGTCAGGAGCAGGTAACAAGTCCGTGGAACTGACAGCAACCCCCAGAGATGGCACAGCTGGCCTGACTACAGCCACCTCACTGGAGGAGTGCAGGGACCAGACTGACAAACAAAACTCTTCACTGCACAATGAAAACTGTCCTCTGATAAACAATCCAAAATAACACCAGCTTTAAAAATAAAGACTGTACTGAGGCACCCACTACCGCCCTAAAACAAAAGAATTAACCTCTGCAACCTTCGCCTGATAAAGTCGACTGACCTTTTACCAAACCTCCAGTCAGCAAGCTTGGCCTGCTGACCTCAGACTGACCTACACAAGAAGGAGATTTTCTCTCTTTTTCAAGGAGTCGTAATCCCAGTGACACCCATCCCTTTTCTCCCCATCTCCCCCCTCCCTGGTTGTCAGAAAGCCATGTGAAATACTCCATGGCAACCATCCTTCCACAATTCAAAGATTTCTTATCTCACAAACAGAGAAATTAATGTGGGTTACAAGCCCTACATAAAAAAGTAAATATAAAAAACATTTATCTCAGTGATAACACAGCACAGTATGCATCCAGACCCTCCCATACACTATAAGACAATACCAATACCAGCACTTTATCAAAGAGGAATAGTGATAACAGCACAGTATGCATCCAGACCCTCCCATACACGAGAAGACAATACCAATACCAGCACTTTATCAAAGAGGAATTCGCCTGGTCGCAAGCCATATATACATCTAAAAATGATAAACAGAAACATTTATCGCCCAAAACAATAAGATTCAATCATTAAAAACAGATACACACACTCCCCCCCCCCCCCCCCACACACACACAGACAGGACAGGATAGCCTTGTGGTAAGAACATTGCACCCCCTGGAGTTAACATCAGTGCTGACTCCCTTCTCCCCAAAAGTCCTTGGATGAGACTATAAATCCTTGTGGGAATGCACGCAAAACGCCTTGCACACACGTTAAACCCTGTTCTGCTTTTCAAAAGAGTAGGCCATTTTGAGCCGGTGGGAAAAGATGACAAAATTTACAAAACTGCACACACCAGGGACTGGATGTAAAAAAAGCACAGGAGTGCTTATTCCATTATCCTCGAAATAAAAGAAGACACCTCTGGAGGAGATGAGAGGTGCGTGGGTTCCATCCTCTCCTGAACCACAACTTTCCCCATCCAATAAGACTGGGTCTGGGTGCCAGTCTTTCAGATGAGACAATAAACCAAGGTTCAGTGAACAACACACTTTACCATACAAAAAAACAACAACAAAACTCCAACCAGGCCACAAGAGAGTTTCCCCGGCAAAGGGCTGCAGAAAAAAGTTACTCTCACAGGGAACACAGACACATACAGACAGGATCAGGGAAGCCTCCATACTGGGTGGTGCTGCTTTTGTAACAACACTCTCTCCCCAGGGAGAGCAGCCCTAATTTTACAAACATCTGCTGTGACTGAAAGTGCTACAGAATAGAGTAGAGTAGAGAATAGAATAACACTTTTCTTCCTTCATGTCAAAGAGAATAACACTGGCCATGGTCATCATCCCCCATATGCCCCTTTCCCTTCCCCATCCTTTGCAAACGCTGCAGGGACAGGAAGCTTTCCAGGAGCAGACATAGGGAGTGACCATGATCTTGTAATGATGACATTCTGACATGTCTCAAAAACATTTACAAGCAGAACAACATCAGGGTCAAGTTTGACCTCAAAAAGCTGAAAGATCCAGAGGTAGCAGACATTTTTTCAGGCAAGGATAGGTGGGAAGTTTGCAGCACTCACTCTGATAAACACAGATGATATGGATATAGATAGCTTGATGGATGGTTTCAACACAGCAGTGACTGAAATGGCAAGCAAACTTCTTGGCAAACATCGACCAGTCAAAAAACCTTGGGTCACACCCTACTATGCCATAAATGTAGAGTTGAAGAAAAGGGAAAATGAAACAGAAGAAAGAGCAGAACAATATTGGGCACCCAACAAAAGAATCAGAAAGTCCATGACAGAAGCAAAAGAGAAATGGATTGGTGAACAGTGCCAGAACATTGAAGAAAACATCAAGAAAAACAATAGCAAGAAAGCATATCAACTGGTGAAAGACCTGACTGGCACAAAAGAGGGAAGAAGCTCAACAATCCAAGACAAAAATGGGAAGTGCCTCACTGATGACCAGAAAATTCTGAACAGACAGACAGAATACTGCTCCGACCTGTATAACTACAAAACCACAGGAGATCCAGAAGTCCTCAATGTCCCCACAAGCACAGATACACACAGTCACCATATCCTCCAATAAAAAGTGGAAATAGCAGTCAGATCGCTGAAAAGGGGGAAGTCAGCATGGGCTGAAAACATTCCAGCTGAGCTGGTTCAAGCTGGAGGGAAAGCCATCATCAATGCTCTACTTAAAATCTGCAACAAGATCTAGCAGACAGGAAAACGCCCAACACCATGTGTGCATTTGCTTATCATCACCCTCCCCAAGAAAGGAAACCTTTAGCAGTGCCAGAATTACCGCACAATCAGCCTCATATGCCACCCAAGCAAGGTCATGTTGAAGATTATACTGTACAGATTGGAACCACAAGCAGAGACCATTATTGCTGAGGAAAAGCAGGTTTCAGAGCAGGGCGTATCACAACTGAACAGATATTCAACCTCAGAATACTCTGTGAGTGGTATCTTTAACACCAACAAGGCTTCTATCAAGTATTTATTGATTTTAAGAAGCATTCGACAGGGTGTGGTATGCAGCTTTGTAGGAAACCATGAATTTGTACAGCATCAATGCAAACCTGACCAGAGTCATCAAAAAGCTGTACAACAAGGCCACAAGTGCAGTGTGCTACAACAGCAACAATGGAGAGTGGTTTTGAACAACAGCTGGAGTAGGGCAGGGCTGTCTACTATTACCCACTATTTTCAACATCTTCCTTGAGAGAAACATGGCTGATGCACTGGAACAGCATAAATAATCAGTCAGCATGGGTGACAGAACGATTACAAACCTCCGTTTTGCAGATGACATTGACGGACTAGCAGGATCAGAACAGGAGCTTGCCAGCCTAACAGAACACCTGAATAAGGCCTTTAAAACACACGGCATGGAAATTAGTGCAGAGGAAGACGAAACTGATAACCAATAACACCAAGGGCATCAGCACTGATATCAGGGTCAATGACCAGAAGCTGGAAACGGTTCAAAGCTTCAAGTACTTGGGAGCTGTTGTATCAGACAAGGGGTCAAAGCCAGAGGTAGTATGCAGGATTGCACAGAGAATACCAGCACTGTCAAAACTGAACACCATTTGGAAAGATAAAAATATCTCACTCAACTCCAAGATCAGACTAATGCGCTTCCTTGTCATGTCCGTATTCCTGTATTCCTGTGAATCGTGGACCCTGACTACAGATTTGGAGAGAAGTGTAAAGACAGTAGGGATGAAATGCTTCCAGAGACTCCTTGTTATCTCCTACGGAGACCACATAAACAACGGAGTTGTTTTTACAGCCTGTTTTCTGCAACCTTCCACAGATATATAGCATGGCAGAAATGGCAGAGTTATGAGGAATAACCGAACATGGCAGAAATAGCAGAGTTATCAGCAGTAACCCAACATGGCAGAAATGGCAGAGTTATCAGCAGTAACCCAACATGGCAGAAATAGCAGAGTTATGAGGAATAACCGAACATGGCAGAAATAGCAGAGTTATCAGCAGTAACCCAACATGGCAGAAATGGCAGAGTTATGAGGAATAATCGAACATGGCAGAAATAGCAGAGTTATCAGCAGTAACCCAACATGGCAGAAATGGCAGAGTTATGAGGAGTAACCCAACATGGCAGAAATAGCAGAGTTATCAGCAGTAACCCAACATGGCAGAAATAGCAGAGTTATCAGCAGTAACCCAACATGGCAGAAATGGCAGAGTTATGAGGAGTAACCCAACATGGCAGAAATAGAGCTATCAGCAATAACCCAACATGGCAGAAATAGAGTTATCAGCAATAACCCAACATGGCAGAAATGGCAGAATTATCAGCAGTAACCAACATGGCAGAAATGGCAGTTATCAGCAGTAACCCAACATGGCAGAAATGGCAGAGTTATGAGGAGTAACCCAACATGGCAGAAATGACATAGTTATCAGCAGTAATCAAATATGGCAGTGTTATCAGCAGTAACCCAGCATGGCAGAAAACTGAATGTCAAAGTCATTGGGATGAGACTATTAACCAGGCTCCATGTGTGTGTCTTTGATTTTGCGTCTGTTTACTTAAAGTGATATTAGACAAAAGAGGTGGGGCATAATGAGATCAGGGCTTAAAAAAAAAAGACATGCCTGTTTGTGTTTATGTGCATAAAAAGACTGATACCAAACCATACAAACACGATGTTGCAAAACATGACATAAGAAACGCAAATAACAAAAACAAAGAACAATGGAAAACCACTCTAAAACTGTAAAACCAACAACTGCTAACGACGTGAAAAGGTTGCCGTGAAATAAAGCAAAATGTAGATGGGGACAGTAACAGTGATATAATTTCGGGTCATACTTTACAAAAAAGAGAATACTGGGGATGTCATTAGAGACAATGCTATCTCATGCAATAACTTTGGAATGATGAACACTTCGTGCAGAGACTCGCCTGGCATCCAGGGCAGACTGTTGGAGTGGATTCAGGCTTTCCAGTCCAGCAGGGAACAGCGGGTAGTAGTCAATGGAGTCCAGTCCCAGCCAGCATCCGTTACCAGCGGCATTCCTCAGGGTACCGTGGTCGGACCTACGCTCTTTATTGTATACATCAACGACCTACCCAGCGTTTGCACGAGGTGAAACTATTTGCTGATGACACCAAGCTGTATACTCAGAACACAGACAACGCCCCAGCTGCCATGCAAGAGGATCTAGACAGTCTGCAACAGCGGTCTAACCACTAGCTTCTATGCTTCCATCCCAAGAAATGCAGTGTGCTGAAGCTGGAAACAGGAAATCAGAAGCTACATACACGATGAGGGGAAAGAGGGATGAAGAGGACCAGGACATCACATTAGAAGAACATGAAGTGGAGAAAGACCTTGGCATCTTCGTGGACAACAACCTCAGCTTCAAAGAGCATGTCGCCAAAAGCACAGCCAAGGCCAACAGAGTAGAGGGAATCCTCAGAGTATTGGGAATCCTCAGAGTAGTGGAATCCTCAGAGTAGTGGGAATCCTCAGAGTAGTGGGAATCCTCAGAGTAGTGGGAATCCTCAGAGTAGTGGGAATCAACAGAGTAGTGGGAATCCTCAGAGTAGTGGGAATCCTCAGAGTAGTGGGAATCATCAGAGTAGTGGGAATCCTCAGAGTAGTGGGAATCCTCAGAGTAGTGGGAATCCTCATAGTGGGAATCATCAGAGTAGTGGGAATCCTCAGAGTAGTGGGAATCATCAGAGTAGTGGGAATCCTCAGAGTAGTGGGAATCCTCAGAGTAGTGGGAATCCTCAGAGTAGTGGGAATCCTCAGAGTAGTGGGAATCATCAGGCGCACATTGGACTTTCTGTCAGAGGATCTCTTTGTTCGCCTCTACAAGAGCCTGGAACGCCCGCAACTAGAATACGGCCACTCAGTGTGGCAACCCCAGCACAAGACGCTCTGCAGCGACATAGATCAATGTAAACCTGATCAGAGTCATCAAAGAGCTGTACAACAAGGCCACCAGTGCAGTGTACTACAACAACAACATTGGAGAGTAGTTTCGAACAACAGTTGGAGTAAGGCAGGGCTGTCTACTCTCTCCCACTCTTTTCAACATCTTCCTTGAGAGAATCATGGCTAATGCACTGGAACACCATAAAGGATCAGTCAGCACTGGTGGCAGAACGATCACAAAACTCCGCTTTGCAGATGACATTGACGGACTAGCAGGATCAGAACAAGAGCTTGGAAGCCTAACTTACTTACTTACTTAATCCTCCTCACTCCGGATGGAGCAAAAGGCGCCAACAAGTCTCCTCCAGCCATCTCTGTCTTGGGCAAGCCAGCTGATCTCAGTCCATATTTTGCCCATTATTTTCATTTCTTCTTCTATAGTTCTCCTCCATGTACCTAACGGCCTGCCTCTCTTCCTTTTCCCAGGTGGCGCCCATCTGAGTGAGTGCAGCACGTGGATGTCAGGTCTTGTTCATCCTGAGGACATGGCCCAACCACCTCCATCGCCTTTGTTTCACTTCTTCTATGATGTTGTTGATGCCAGTGCTTTTGCTCACTTCTCTATTGATAACATGTTGTTCCCAGGGGATCTTGAAGATGCGGTGAAGACACCTTGCCAGCCTAACAGAACACTTGAAAAAGGCCTCTAAAACATAGGGTATGGAAATCAGTGTAGAGAAGACTAAACTGATGACCAATAATGCCAAGGGTATCAGCACTGATATCAGGATCAATGACCAGAAACTGGAAACGGTTCAAAGCTCCAAGTACTTGGGAGCAGTTGTATCAGACAAGGGGTCCAAGCCAGAGGTAGTATGCAGGATTGCACAAACAATAACAGCACTATCAAAACTGAACATACCTGGAAAGATAAAAATATTTCACTCAACTCCAAGATCAGACTAATGGGCTCCCTTGTTATATCCATATTCCCGTATGCTTGTGAATCGTGGACTCTGACTGCAGATTTGAGAGAAGAGTACAGGCGGTAGAGATGAGATGCTTCTGAGGACTCCTTGGTATCTCCTACAGAGACCACATAAAGAACGATGACGTGTATAACAGAATCCAGCAAACCAATGGTCCCTACGAAAACCTTGTATCAATTGTAAAGAAGCGTAAACTGAAGTGGTACATGCATGTCACAAGATCAAAAGGACTTGCAAAAACAATTCTTCAAGGCACTGTCAAAGGAGGAAGAAAAAGAGGCAAACTACGGAAAAGATGGGAGGACAACATCAGCGTAGGACAGGCCTAGAACTCAACAAAACCATGAGAAAGGCAGAACAGAGAGAGGAATGGAGGGAACTGGATGTCAAATCTTCATGGGTACCACCACGGTCGCCAGACTAAGGAATAGATAGATAGATAGATAGATAGATAGATAGATAGATAGATAGATAGATAGATAGATAGATAGATAGATAGATAGATAGATAGAATGCAGATTTAGAATCAACACTTAACAAAATCTGAAAATCAAGCACAAAGTACAAAGCCATCAATATAGTGGTAAGTTCAGCAGTAAAAATGGAATGATTTTTGCCAATCTGATAGGATTTTTCAAAATTTAAAGCTGGAATGATAAAGGCTGCCCCTGCTTCCTTATTTTCAAGAAGAGATTGATCAGTGTTTATCTTAAGATCAGAAGGATATGTATCTTCTAGGTGCGCATTTATATGATAGAATCTCCTGTCGGTAGACAGACGAGTAGGCAGGCAGGTCACTTTCTGGAATGGGTCCTCATGTGGGACTGACGACCAATCTTGGATGCACAGGTTCGCGTGCAGACAGTGCAGGGATAGGAGTTCTATGGGGCAGGACGCTGTTTCCATCTGTTCTTTTTCTCTAGGATGGCAGCTGTTCTGTTGGCCTCGAATGTCTTCGCTCCCAGAGAGCACTGGTGTTTTCACTGTGCCCTGTTTGCAGCAAGGCTTTCCCTTGAGTCAGTGTCAATGTCACAGTTTTTGAGGTTGGCCTTCAGGGTATCCCTGTACCTTTTACAGGGCCTTCCTTGTGCTGCCACGTGGAGAACAAAGTCCCACAGGTGCAGATGCTGCCACGTGTAGAACAAAGTCCCACAGGTGCAGATGCTGCCACGTGTAGAACAAAGTCCCACAGGTGCAGATGCTGCCACGTGTAGAACAAAGTCCCACAGGTGCAGATGCTGCCACGTGTAGAACAAAGTCCCACAGGTGCAGATGCTGCCACGTGTAGAACAAAGTCCCACAGGTGCAGATGCTGCCACGTGTAGAACAAAGTCCCACAGGTGCAGATGCTGCCACGTGTAGAACAAAGTCCCACAGGTGCAGATGCTGCCACGTGGAGAACAAAGTCCCACAGGTGCAGATGCTGCCACATGGAGAACAAAGTCCCACAGGTGTAGGTTTCTTCTCTGGAGAATCCCTCTCCTTGGGGGACTTCCAGCCAAGGATCAGAGCTCCCCCTACCCTGTAACTGTCTGACCTCATCCCCCTTCGCAGCCATTGGGAAAGCTTCCTCATCTGCCAGGTCCTCTGTGGGGTCGTCCTGTCTTCACTGCTTCACCCACAGCCGGGGCCCAGTTATACCCCAGGTATTCGGTCACGCCAAGACATAGCAACTCTGTGGAAACGGGGATACCACGTGAAGGTGTTGCTAGGGACACAGTGGTATAGGAGAGGCCATAGGCAAGAGACCTCCTGCCTGGCAAGCCAGACAGTGGCCCCGCCGCCATCACTACACCTGGAAAGGAGAGATGTGCAAAGCGTCACTTTTCCTTTTGGGGAGCAGGACATTGTGGCACCAGACCTCGCCCCACCCCCCACCCCCACCAAAAGTAAAAATGTTGCCTAGGCTGTACAGTCTTTCCTTGGGACAAGGCCTGCTTTTTGGAAGTGGGTTTTCTGGGCTGTGGTGTCGCCACAAGACCAGCACTTCTTCTTCTTCTATTTATTTATTCTTTTATATCGAGGATAATGGGATAAGCCCTCGTGTACTTTTTTTTTTTTTTTTACATCCAGTCCCCGTAGTTTTGCAAATCTTGTCATCTATTCCCACCCACACAATGGCCTACTCTCGCTTTTGGGGGTGGGAGTGGGGGGTATGCCCCTGCGTATGAATTCCCGGCTCATGTTTGTCAGTGCGTATTTTTGTGATCGTGTGTGTGGCACTGACCCTGCACTGCGCTGTGGTGCATGATACAGTTCATTACCGTTGATGTTGTGCGTGATACCACGCATTGTTGCGGAGGAGGCCGTAACAGGTTTCCTTGGTACAAGGCCCGCTTTTTTCAAGCAAGGCGGCCTTTTTCTGGGCTGTGGTGTCACCACAAGAATAGCGCCACCCGCGCGAGGGATGGTGTGATGGTGTGCCTGTATAGAGGGGAGCAAGGTCATGTTGCCTTGGGGTCTGTTACTGCGCAAAAGTCGGGATGGGAGGGGGCTCAAAACCCGACACTTTGTCGCATCTCTGCGATTATGGGACTTCCGGTGTCAAAATGGCCGAAGAGGTTGCAAAGTAATTTCTCTGAAGAAATATTTGTCAAGAAAACCAAGAAAAATGATAAGAACTAGAAGCAAGGGGTCAAATGTAACAACCGCCCCAGTCATGGAGAAGAACAGCTCCAAGAAAAAGCCAGGGGCAAGCTCCGACAAGACATACAACAACGATTCGATGGACGACTCGACCTCCTGCTCAGCCAACAAGCAAGCCGTTGCGATGGAACCCTCCCCTGGCTTACTGGACACCTCTATTATGCCATCTGTCACAGTGAGCTCCATTTTAGATCTTAAAAATATTATCACGGTCTTATGTGAGCGTATTGAAAACTTAGAAAAAAAAACTGTTGGCGAACAGAATGAAAAAATCGTAAATCTCCTAGCTCTTTGCCAACAGAAAGAAAGTCGGACTGCCAAACAACAACATGTAGAATCCGTAAAATCTCCCCCTGTCTCTTACGCGGATGCTGTCAAACTCAATGCAGGCATCACACACCCATCCCAAAAGCCTTGAGCAGCGCGAGAGCAGGGCAGGACGAAAAGAAAGACAAAAATACAGCAAACAAAAAAGAATAAAAGCAAAACCAGAGTCGAGGAATGACGTCAAGTTCAGTGACGTAAACCAAAGAACGACGCAAAATGAAGAAAAGAAGAAAGGGTTCTCCAATCAGTCGACTTTTCAGGTCAAAGAAACTGAATCAGACATGCCACGCGTCCTCATTCTGCACGACTGGACAATGAACAAAATAAATGCATCTCGTTTGGCAATGTCATACGGTCTTCAGGTGGCGAAGAAAAAAGAAAGTGGCCCAAGAAGCTAGCAAGGAGCTTGAACCGGCCCCAGAGTGCGTCGTGTTGCATGCAGGCATCAACGACATCAAAGGGAAGGATCCTGCAACATGTGGCAAAGCCATGGCAGCTGCTGTAAAGGACCTTCAGAAAATCTTCCCCAAGACGCATGTCGTATGCAGCAGGGCCACTCCAGTGAAACAACAGCATTTAGAAGCAAGACAGGTCGTGTACAATGCCTACACTTATTCCGAAATAGTAAATGAAACTATCAACAACATTTCCCACCTGGCATATGAGAATATTCATCGATCCAAACATCTTCAAGATGAAATTCACTTGAATAACTACGGTGCTGGCAACGTTGCAAGAGCCTTGGGCCGCCACCTATGTCAGCTGTTCTGGGAACGTCCACGAAGACGACAGAGACGCAGGGCTTCGGCGTCAACAACGCAGGCCGTTCTTTCTGTGGTAATACATGGACTGACAGACCTGGACACCCACTGCCGCCTGCACTGTACCCGCTACCTCCTCCATGGGCATTTCGTCATTAAGATCATTACCACTTCATCAGAAAGTTCACACTCATGTACTCGTGCTCCCACAGACGCTCACAGACTCACGTTCCTTCATGGCAGTACATAATTATCATTCCAGACCAGGATTTTCCCAACCATTGCCGTCTTCCACAATGGACTTTTATAGTATCTTCGCCACTTGACTGTGTCTTAAATTTCTGCCCCACCACTCTTTCTTGTTACTAACTTGCGTGTGTATGTGTGTATGCGAGGGGGGTCATTATTTTCTTCTTTTTTTTTTCAATGGGTTTAGTATTGTTGACTACAATCATTAGAACACAAAATTGTATAACAAAAAATGTATAACATGAATACAAGCTTGGACATGACATTACATCTCTCTAGAGAAGTTAAAATTTTGCAGTGGAACACTCGGAGCATAGCCACCAATTTGTTGGACTTGACACAATTTTTGATAACTGATGATTACGCTGTATTAGCACTTCAGTCTTTGAATGTGGACAAACTGAAAATGCCTAAATTGACAAATTATTATTATTATTATCCACCATTATGTGATTGTGATAATAACTCTAGGGTGAAATCTGCCATATATATTAGGCAGGGTCTAGACTATGAAAAGTTAGGTATATCTCCTATTGTGCAAAGAACAGCAGATATGTATCACACTGGGATGACAGTCAAACTTAACAAGGATAAAATACTAAATGTAGTTTCTGTTTATTTACCCCAAGGTCCGAAAAATGACAAACACTGACTGGTTAAAAAACACAGACTTCACTGAGCATAAATGGATTATTCTTGGAGATTTCAATGATCATGCCCCTTTTTGGGATTCTGGGTGCTCCACCATCACTAGCAATCGTTTAATAGAAAATATTGTAGATTCAAAGCTGTACTTATTGAATGATGGTAGAGTAACCAGAATCCTTGAGGTTTCTACCCATAAACCCAGTGCCATTGATTTAGCTTTAGTATCTCCAGGTTTAGCAATTAATTGCACCTGGAATGTTGAAGAAAATTGTCTCCGAAGTGATCATTTCCCAATTACATTGTCATTTGAGGACCTTTCAGCATCAGATCTACCACACATTGATGATAAAATCCCTCAATTTATATATAAATTAGCTAACTGGAGTTCTTTTCATTCGTTTCTCCAAGCTACTGATATTGAAATGATTGCAGAGGATGATGTTGATAAGTTTTATTCAAATTTTGTGGCAATGCTTATTCAAGCAGCTGAGTTTTCTATTCCCAAACGCAAAATGAGGAAGAATGGAAAACGATCAGGCAATAGATGGTGGACTAAAGAATGTGAGGATGCAGTAAACTATAAAAAGGAACAGTATAAAAGAAGAAAACTTTATTCATATGAAATATGCCAAATATTGTAAGAAAATAATTGCTCAGGCGAAAAACAAGTATTGGACAGAATTCTGTATTAATGAAGTTTCAGAATCCAAGGACATGCATAAAGTTGGGAAAAAAGTCTCTGAAATGAAAAACGGATTTCAACTTCCATCATATCCTATCAAGTTTGAAAATAACAGATTTCCAAGCATAGCTGAAAAAGCAGAAGCCTTTGCTACAATGTTTGCAGATAATAGTTCATCCTTAAAGCTTCAATCAAACATCAAAAGTAATGACCATTCAGAAAAGTTAGACAAATTAGAATATCTATCATCATGTAATGCGGATTATTTGAATGCTCCCTTTCAATTTGATGAATTTATTGAAACTTTAGATTCTTTTACTCATAACAAGACGGCAGTTGGTCCTGATTATGTGTCCTATCAAATGCTGGCCCATATGCCTTTAAAATGGAAAAGGCTACTTTTTTCATTTTTCCAAAAGTGTTGGATAAATGGCACTCTTCCTAATATC